>JANHFX010021849.1:0-29582 GCA_027560015.1 Chloroceryle amazona | reverse complement strand
GGAGCCCTGGTCCCAGGAGCCCACCATGGTGCCTGACTCCTCCAGAGCACCCCGCTGCCACCAGCTCCTGGCTACCGACGCTGCCGTCACCGAGCGCAGAATTACATGGGGAAAGGAACTAGCCTTTCCTACCATAAACCTTCCTGAATAAGCTTCATGTCAAAACATGCACAAATGAGGTGAGGAAGGCATGGATCAATAAAACATTAAAGGAGTGAAATAAAAAAGGACAAAATAATGAGAGCCTCATTTGCTTGCTTCCTTTGCAGGTCACCTTAAAGTCAGGATGACAGGAGAAAAACATCAAATGTCTGATTAAAAAAAAAAAAATGCTGGACAAAAAAAAAAATCCCACCTAAACATCAGCTAAACTATGGCTCACCGGGCAGAAAACCTCCTGCCTCACCTCCCTGAACGTGGGATGAGAGCAACTCTGCCCCGCAGCTCCGCTGGGCACTGTCAGGTGCTGCTATGTCAGGCACTGGATGGGCAAGGGGGTGGCGCGGGACGGGACGGCAGCACTTCATTAAAGCCAATATAAATGGAAAGAGGATTTGGAGAGTGAGAGACAGATAAGCAGGGACAGGGACTGTCCCCAGGGACAGGGACTGTGGAAACACAGCCTACTTTTGTCAGCCTGAGGAAATGGGCACGGTGCTGCTGGATGACACATTTGTGTCATGGCCTTACAGATGAGCATACATGCCATAGAATACATGTATTGATATATTTGTATACCACTGTAGGTGTGCAGGGCTAAACTGGGGCTTTGGAAGCACAAAAGTTTCAGAGGATAGTTACAGAAAAATAGTCTTGATACAGAGTTATGCTATCTGTTTCCAATAAGGAAATCCCTCTGAAGTGCCAGAATAGCATGCAGGTTTATACTGGCCCACTTTAGTTCTATACACAATTCATGTGTATGTGTTGTATGTACATGGTCACATCGCTATATATGCAGTGAGTACTCACACCTGCAGGTTAGTAGATGACAGTCCTTCCTTGGGCTGGATTTCCACATCTGCTGCTGGGGTGGAGTTGCTCAAAGTCAGAATTTCCTTAGAGAAGTACAATAAGTAAATCTGGTGACTGGAGATGAAAACTCATTTCATAGTTCCAGAATTTTCTCAGATTTTGTACCCTACTAATTAGTGTGATCTTCAGTGATCTATGACAGAAATGCCCAATTTCAGTTTATTTCACAATCCACAATATTAATTAAATGCTCTTAACTTTAACATTCAGGCTGAAGAAAGTACCCCAGTAAAGAAATATGGTGAGAGACTTCTGATCCATGAAGTCCATGATGCCAAGGGGTTAAATGCATCCTGAATCACAGTTCTTTGAATTAAAAAGCATTACTCCTTTCCAGGAATGTCATTTAGTTTTACACCCTCTCCATGCTCATTTAACCAGGACTTTCCACTCTTAAGGTTGGCAAGCAGAAAAAAATGAAGTTGAAAGTCAGCTGTCTAGTTACTAGCAGCAGAGAAATCTGTTCTTGGAAGGTTTTCACTTACTGTTTAAGTTTCAAAGGATTTAGTAAATAACAAGAGAAACATAATTCTTAGTGAATCGAGACACAAAATTTTAACATCTCTTTCATACTGTTGAGTGGAGAATCCAAATGACAATTTGAGTGTTTCTTGCTCAATACACATGCTTAGGATACTAGCTGGGAAGAAAAGACATGGAAAATTTTGGATTAACTGAAGAAAGGTGCAATATTAAGTAATCATTGAAAGCTATTATATAGCTTTTCTATCCTCTCCTTGGAGAGGTCCTGCTACTTTTTTAGTTTAAAAAGCATTGAAGACATGGATTTATAGTTCCTTCCTATCCCAAACTAGCTTTTATCTTTAAGCCATTTGACATCAAATCAAAGATTTTGGGGACTACTGAAAATACTTTTGTTGCATACTTTGTAGTTTAGACTTTGATACCTTTTGGTATGGCTGCTGGATTTTTCTTTTCTTCTTGGGCTTCTCAGTCAATGAAACAGAAAGCACTGAGAATGTGAAACAGCCTGGAAATGTTTTCTCTTCCATCAAGAAACACAACATGTCCTTTCAAAGCTTAATTGAGCAGCACAAAGCTAATTAGCTGTCCGAAGACATGCCATTTAATTCACAATGCAGCATTAATTTGTTCTACAGACTGAGCTTATCTCATATATAAATGCCTTTGCCCTGTGGCTTTTCAAACAGCTGCAATATACAAAAAAGACTGATAACTCTGTCATTTAAATGTTATGTGCTTCCTTCACTTATGCACAAAATACTGAACTGCGTATGAATTGTAACTGGAAAGTTTTCACGGTCACAATGAAAAAATAATTTGTATTTTTATTCCCTTCTAGCTGGGAATAATGTTATCACTCTGGGATGCAAAAGCCCTCATTTGATGTTTGCGCTAGATTATCATTTACAAGCTGCTAATCTAATGTGTAATTTTGATGGTATGTTGAATAAATAGTTTCCAAGCTTTTTGTGGGTAGTAACTAATTGCCTTATCACTTTCTTTTTATTGTAAAAATCCTAAGTATATTTGTTAAGCTATTATAGCACAGAAGAATTGCTACAGTTAATATGAAAGAAATTTTATGTTGTTAATCTTTGAAGCATATAACATCATTTTCAGAGACTATTAAACAAATTCTCTCCCTTCTCCATCTTCAGTAAGAAAGTCATGATTTTCTTCGGATATTTAATGAGTGAGTTCATGAAGTATGACTTCTGATGCCCAAATACTAAAGCTATAATGTTACACGGGGTGTCTTGCTGAACTCATTGTTCTAGCAAAGGTTTGCAATTAATTTCCCTTCCTCTTAGTACCAGCTGATGCCTTTGCTCATTATACCATTTGTGTAAAGTCCCATTAGGAAAGAAGTTTGGAGCCTTTTTCTCTTTGCAGAGGGTAAATGATACACTTGGTCCTTAAAACACATTTGCAGTAAGGATTATTTTTTCCCCTACAATTTTTTCTTTGAACATCCATGTAAAAGAATTTGGAGGTGCTCCTAAGGGACCCTAGGCTTTCCCATGGTCTAGTGCATTCACAAGAACCAACCTTCTGCAGAACTTTCCTTTTAGTATGAGCCCTAAAGGCCAAAGGGACAGAGCCCATGCTTACCCGGGCTGCCAGAGACCAGGAGTATGGAAGAAGAATGTTAAAGAACCCAGGAATGAGAGAAGGAAGTTATTACAGAAGGGGCTGGAAGAGACAACTGTATTAGTAAGAGTACTTTTGCCAGTGAAGTGAGCTATAACTTCCCAGAATTTAACCCAAATGGATACCAAGTGACTACGGACAGGAAATAAAGGTTTATCTCTTCTATTAACACTTTTTTCATGCAGCCCTTTCTCACAGGTATCTTGTTCTAATGGTCCGTTCTGGCTAGTGACTGAGAAGGATATTAAGCTGCCGCCTGTGAGAATGCTACGCTGTAGTTGACTGTCTCATGCATCCTCACTGGCATCCTCTCTGGCCCACAGCCCTTATCCTCTACTTTGTGGACTCCCTCATCTGCATCTTCATTGGCCTCAAGTTGGTCATCTCTGTGTGGAAATAAAAAGCAATGAAATCTCATTATTATTTGCTCATATAAATTGGTTTCTCCCTGTAACCTAATGGTTTGCCAGTGATTTATAAAACTTATATATCAAGAAAAAAGATATTGGAAAAATATCTTCCATTTTTAAACCTTAAGGGAAAAAAAAAAAGACACCACTATGAATTTTATTGGCATCTTTCCTGTAGTTAACATCGTTCCATATTTACAGAAGCCAGTACTGAATTTCAGGATTTATCGGAATCTATGGGCAGCGTCCTCCTAACCACAGCTTGCAGCTGCATGCCTAGATGAGGTTTCTGGGGCAGGCAGCATTCATCTGGTAACTGCTCCTTAGCACTGTCGGGTCCTGTTCTCTGCTTCCTCCATCCCCTTACCAGCCTCAGGTGAAGGAGCTTCCTGTGGAGTTGTGTTCCCCTCTCTGCCCTTCTGCAAGTGGAGAAATGGCGTCTCCAGTCCTGAAGGATAGAAGTGGTGATTCATTGCCATTGTGCAAATGGAAGAGTATTTTTACCTAGTTAAAAGATAAAGGATAAATTATAATTTTCCCAGGATAACAGGTAGGAAGACAATCTGTCCATCTGCAAATCAGATTTCCTGGAAACATGGTCTCCAGCTCATTCATGTTGATGTTGGTTTACTAAGCAGATGATCACCTTTTCCTGTTGCAGGGACTGCATCAGCTTTGAGTGTGAGGGACAGGGTGAGTAGCTGCGAAAGGATTTTTCTGCTGCTGGTGTGCTGTAGGGCAGTTGTAAACATTTTGCACTTTGTCTTGTTTCACAAAAATATAATGAGAAAATGTGAAATATTCTTAGACTCCTGATACATTGCAAATATGGCACTTGTCACATTCAGATGTTTAAATTTGAAAGTGGTTAAATAATGCTGAAAGGTCCTTTAGTTGTGGAGAAACAAAAGGGAGTATATGGCAGGGCAAAGTGGAGATGAACAAGTGATTTTGGTTAAGACATTTCATTTCCTTGTTCTGGTTGTTCTGGAGAATGTGTCCATGTGTTTCTGAGCAAGTGCTTGATGAATCTATCTAAATACAAACTATGTTTTGTAGAGAGATTCATATCCAATAGTTCTTGCTGACCATGACTGAAAGCCTGGCTTTTCTTGGGAATTTTTTTCAGCTACTCAGTAACTTTTTATCTTGTGTGTGAGGTTTGGTTTTGGTATATATATATATATTTTATTTTTTTTTTTTACATGTGGTGCTTATCTGTCTTTGTGGTTCCAAGATCTGCAGATTTTGTGAAGTAGCAGCCTCCATACTGGTTGTGTTAAAGTTGACATTTATCTCAGCAGTAGATCGAAAAAATCTAGAACAAAAGATTCTGGTAACAGCCTTGATGGTCTAAGCTACACAGCACAGGACTGAAAGAGAAGCATTTCTTTGGAGATCCTCTGGGTTTCCTGGGTGAAGAGCTTATGGCTACTTTGCATGTGAAGTATTAAGAACATTCAGCCTCAATTTTATTGGAATTTTTCTTAACTTTAGTTTTAATTTTTTGTCTTTGAAATATTTGGAGAATGATTTAGGGTTATTGCTACTTATAACTATTTATATTTCAGAAAAGTTTGGATTATCTATTTTATTACAGCCAAACTAGTTCTTTTTTGTTGCCGAACTGTTATCTACATAAATAACTTCACTCCACATCCTCAGCTGCAGCAATCCTTCATTTTGGCACCAACTTGAATATTATTCTTTATTCTTATCTATTATGTTCCATGTGAGATTAAGGAAAGGTTTAATTTTTTATTAAATAGTAACAGTTATTGTTGAGGGTTGATAATTTAGAACTCTGATACCAGTAAGAAAGAAATAAACCTTTTGTTTTTATTATGCTCTTGGAACTGATTACTGGTATAAAAGAAATAAAACAACTCATACATCCAGGAAAGGTTATTGCATTATCAGGCAATACACCTGCCTAACTGATGAATAGGATTCAGTCTTGCAGTTAATAAAAAGCCAGAGTTATTTCAGGATGAAATACAGTAGAATAAAACAATGCAAATATTGTTCATGACAATTTCACCATCATAAGAGAATTGGAGGTCTTAGATGTGGGTTGAAGGAAATCAGTGTTCTGCTCTAAGTCTAGGATTCTGGCTTTTCAGATTAATTTTTTGTATTGTTTTCTAAATGTAAAAATGGCCACTTTACCTTTAAAATATGTTCACATTGAAGCTGAAAATTACTCTGTACTGACATAAGTATCACAAATATAAAAAAATCCTATGAATTTTCATCTAGCTTTTTCTTAAAGCCAAAACCAAGCACCAAAATGTTCTGGATAACACACTCCAGTCATCCTAACAACAGCTAATTAACAATTAAAAATTTTTGCTCAGCAGTAATTTACAGTTCACCATTAGACTACCGTCTCATGAAAATACATATCTCAGCAGAAGCAAAGTGAGCCACTCCCCTTCCAGACCTCCACCTTTGTCCACAGTAGCAGGACTGTGAAATGTTCACCAAATACTTCAGATGAGAAGAAACGACAGCAGAGCAGAATGAAGAGTGTTCATAAAGAAAACAACCCAAACCAACCATCTCCCCCAAGCTCCAAACTCTCTTTCCTCCAAGGCAGAAATACTGACTCCTTGTGATGCCTATTGACTTTACTGACCTTTTGACAAGACATCTTCGCCATGGCCACGACCTGAGTTTCTCAGCTTGTCAGAGCACCAGGATAAGCTCTGCATGCCCTCCTTATCTTCCTCCCTGCTGACTTCATTGCATTGTTTTTCAGTAACTAAAGACAGGACTGGGTTCATGACGTGCGGTTTGAAATGATCCAAGTGTCTGTTCTCATTTAAACTTTGAGGGAAGACCACGCACGTGCATGTCAAAGTAGCAATGGGAAACACAAAGCCTTTTGTTATGCTAGTCTACACATAGTTCCAAAATGACAAAACTCAGTTCATCGTTTCCATAATTGCTTGAATTAAATTTGAGGGAGAGTCTGACATTACAATTTTTAGGTAGGAGAAATTTATAAAGGCTTTCTGTCCTTGTGTGCCTAGGGCAAGACTTCTTGGATGATGTTGCAAGGGAGACTTTAAGTTGGCAGCTTACAAGTGCAATGAAATTGTCTCTTTTTGCCTCAGATGCATACACATTCAAAATAAATTTTAAGTAATCTTTTGAGCTTTCCAGGTCAATTATTCTTGTCTTCTTCTGCATACAGAAATCCTTAAAAATATAAATTAACTGTTCCTTCTTTACCTCCATCTTGTTTCATCAGATTTCATGCTAATTTTTCATGGTTCCCATTGGACACTACATTCTGATTCCTGTCCCGTTTGGTTGCATGAAAACACATTTACTTTGTAAATAGATACTTTTCTCAGTTTAATATAATTCAGGTCTTCAACATCAGAGCAAGTCAGCTCAGTGAAAGAACTTCTAGGTGACTTCTGAATCTTTTAAAAACAAACTAAAGAAATTATTGGGAAACAGCTGTCAGATTCAAAGGTATTTGACTCCACATGGTATGTTTGCAGCCTTCCCAGGAACTAAAACAAATCACCAGTTATCAGAAAAAGCAAACTAGGTCTCAACTCCCATTTTCTTCACATCATTCTAAACACGAACACATAAATAATTGTGGAAAACAACCATGTTGGCTATTCAATGAAACAGAAGAAAAATTATCATCCTGAGAGGGCAAGAGTATAAAAAGTACAGGTTTTTTTAATCATTTCTTTCCAAGAGCTAGTTCCGTTACTCTACCTGACAGATTCCGGCTTCAATTTCAGTCTTCCTTAGTAAAGGAAAGATCCAAGAATGGCAAATACTAATGTGTAGAGGGTGTTCTTGATATATTTGGGGAGCATGGTGCCCTCACAAATCAAATATCTGAATTATCTGAGGCACTATTGTGGTGGGTTGACTTTGGCTGGCTGCCAGACTCCCATCCAGCTGCTGTCTCACTCCCCTTCCCTGACTGCGGGCCAAAAACAGGATGAAAAAGCCCATAGGCTGAGGTAAAGATGGGGCAATCACTCACTAATTACCAGTATGGACAAACAGACTCCACAGCTGCAGGTGCTTCAGGGACTATCCAGATGCCCTAGCCTGGGGTCCTCCATGGGCTGCAGTGTGGATATCTGCTCCAGTGTGTTCCTCTCCACAGGCTCCCTCTCCTTCTTCTCTGACCTTGGTGTTTGAAGCATTGACTTTGGTGCTCCTCACTGCTTTGCAGAATGTCCAACACAGGGAGTCCCTCTCTGAGCAGAGGCTACCCCTGCAGCTCACTGCCAAAACCTTGCTATCTATATCAAATGCGACTACAAAAATAACTGTATAAGCAAAGCAGGTCTGTTCACACGACTTTGATGTATAAAGACTACCACAGTGTTTCAGGACTTGCAGGGCTTTGTAAAGAGCCTTCATGGGTCACTTTGGTACAACTTCAGAACTGGACACGTTCACTGAAACCTAGCCAAGTTTTAATGCTTGTGACACTAAAACATGGGTATTGAAGGTAGCATTGAATCTTACAAGGTTTTGTAGAAAACTGCCAATTGAAAAAGCCTTTCATCCCTGTCTTCTGGATGGCATCTAAATCATCCTTGTGTTGAACTCACATCGCTATCTGTGAGGCACATCAAAGGTAAGCACAGAAAGAAGTTGTTTGTTTTATACATTTGATGCTGTAGCATTCAGACACAAGCTGTATGTCATTTCAATATGCAGTTTCTCTCAGTTTACATTAAATAGGGTTCACTGAAGAGCATTCTGTCTCTTGCCATTTTTATCATGGACATTAAGTTTTCCAAAAGAAGGCTGACCTAATTCTCTTGGCACTTTTGATGATATTTCTACTGCAGTCAAAAGAGTATAAATTAATATATCCCCTCTGATCTTAAAAATCAAAGCAAGCACTGCTCATTAACAGCAGATTGTGACCCGAAAGATTCAGTGATCTAAGAACAGTGTGCATAAGCCAGGTTTTTCATGTTCAAAGTCTTCAGCCAAGCCATAAGGTCTTGAGTAGGGCTTTATGTTCTTTGTGAAGGGCTGACATTCATATTTTACAGAGCAAGACACTGAGAATTAGAAAAGTCCATCTTTTCCTGGTTCAATACCACAACAAGCAGCATCAACAAAATACTTGTCAAACCTTTAGCTGCTTTTGCATAAGGCCTTCTCATCACAGAATCACAGAATGGTAGGGGTTGGATGGGACCTCTGGAGATCACCTCATCCAACCCTCCTGCTAAAGCAGGGTCACCCAGAGCAGGTGACCCAGAACTGCACCCAGGTGGGTCTGGAATCTCTCCAGAGAAGGAGACTTCACAACCTCTCTGGGCCGCCTGTTCCAGGCTCCAGTACCCTCAAAAGAAAATTCTTCCTCCTGTTCTGATGGAACCTCCCATGTTACAGTTTGTGTTCATTGACCCTTGTCCTTTCACTGGGCAATGCTAAAAAGAGTCTGGCCCCATCCTCTTGACACTCACCCCTTAGATATTGATAAACATTGAGGAGATTCCCCCCTCAGTCTTCTCCAGGAAGCCCCAGGTATCTCAGCCTTTCCTCATCAGAGAGACACTCCAGCCTCCTCATCAACTCTGTAGCCCTCCATTGACTCTCTTTAGTAATCCTCTGTTTCTCTTGAACCAGGGACCCCAGAACTGGACACAGGAATACAGATGTGGCTCTTGTTTTCTTTTAACTCTCTGTGATACTGCACATTGACATATTTATTATTGAGAGACTGTGATGAAGATTCCTCCATTAAGAGAGATTTTCAGCATCTTGAGATGGTTCCAAAGAAAATAAACCAGCTTCTGCTAAAGTTCAGGCTGTCAAACAGAATACAGGGGAATGTACTTTCTCATAACACCTTCCTCCTGAGAAGACTGAATCAAATGAATTTTTTTAATCACTGAACTCATGAGGAGGTTTCTCTCCTCTTGTTTTGGAATTGCAAATTTTCTTTGATCAGAGGTGAAGAGATTTGCTGAAAGATGCCTGTTATGTACAATGATTAACATGTAATAATCTCATTTGTTCCCAGAATGGCCTTTCTTAAAATAGTAGCAGCTTTGATACTCACCAATTTGACCTTTCCTTATTGCTTGACAGAATATATTTATAAAAGAACACGCTAGAAATGATTGCATGTTTAAAACACAACTTAGATAAGTGCAAATTGGCAGTATAATGAAAATTCTGGAATAGCAATGAAGTTATTTCGCAAAGCTGGGAAGAATCCTAAGTGTCAACCTGTACTTAAGAGCAATCCTACAGTGGCAAATCATTCACATGCACATAACAAACCACAGGAAATACTATAGTATTTTTTTAGGCTAGGGAAGCAATGAACTTCCAGAGGGTTTTACAAATGAGACTGGGAGAAAAAGGAAAATGCTTTAAAAATTAAGGAAATACATGTAACCCTGACAATTTCATTTAAAACCTAGAAGAAAAAAAAAGAAGTTGACTACATGTGTTACCAGTAAGTATTCCCCAAACAATTTAGTAAATCTTCTGTTTTCTCATTTCAGTCGGCAGTCTCTAGCATGGAAAAGTGCTACAGCTTTCTTTAGATGTGATATCATTTGGTCCTAATGCTCAGTCATGAGGTCATTTTACTGTATGTAAGAGTAAATGTTCTGAGAATCAGAAATTCAAGTAATTAAATCAGAAATCAATTTCGACCGCTTAATCGGCCGAACGTTCTTTGCCAAGTACAGAAAATGGCATGTGGTAGCTTTTCAGGAGTTCGATTTATTTATACAATTCTTCTATGGAATTGCATTTACCCGTTCTTGCGGTCTTGTATCTGCAACGAGCTCTTTCTCAACAGTTAATATCCTGCACACGTCTCCAGATAAAATTGTATCATTGGTTACAGACTTCATTCTGATGACATTATTGCTTCTTAGGTAATATTTTAGATTTCCTTAAAATTTTGCAGCTGCTAAATAAGAAAGTTCCTTCCAAGGAATTTATAATTTTTTTACCTGCATAACGAGGTGAGGTTTACCAGCCCTCTGGACTTTGCTCTTTTGTCTTTGCCCACTAAGATTTCACTGTGAGCCAAGTACTCAGCCTGCAAAAGATCTACATTTTATATTTTCTATCCTGGTACATTTCTGTGATGTTGCAGTTCAGTAATGTACTTCTCGGCACAGGAGCCCTCCTACTGCAGCCTCAAGGGGCCTATACACTCGCTTAAATCTTTTGTTGAACAAAATGAGGAGTGGATTTGTATTATATATGTGCCTTTCCATTCTAAAAATTGCTTTAAGTATTAACACCTACTCACATTCAGGACTCGCTGAACTAGAGCAAGCTTTACCCAGAGGCACTGTACCCACCAGCTGTGAAGGGGTTACATTTTGTTGTGACGGCTCTTGCAATGCAGTAACACACAGCTCAGCAGCAAACTCAGCTCTTTGCTTAACACCCCTACGAAAAGGAAAAAAAAAATCTCTGCATGTCCTAGAAGTGTGTTTGGTTCGACTATTTTGACTGATTAGTTGCATTCTTTCTGCCTTTTATACAATGGTACTGTTATTAGCCCCTCAAGTTTTATACTGTACATTTTGAAATGTGTTAGAAATTACGACTGTGCAAAGGACTTCCATTTAATGTTTTTAAAGTTTGGAAGTCAGAGTTTGTTGACTTTCTATGGGACCCTGTAACCATTTTCACCCCTTTGCAAGCGTAAGGTAAAACATATCAGTGTAAAATCATGCATGAGGACAGCCTTTCTGTGAAGGGCAACACTCAGACCGCACCTTGCATAGTGAGACCAGAGGCAGTGTTGAGTGTCTGGCAGCAATACAATCATGGCTGACCAGGCAGGAGCCAGAAACCCGGGATTTAGTGCAAGTTTTCCCAGCTGGTACCTGTGCTGTGGCAGGAGTATCAGCATCAGTACTTTGTGCAGTTATCTAGCAAGAAGATGCCTCTCTGAATTGCAATCATATCTTTGACGGAACTGAGGACAAGTTCAGAGCATTGAAGTCACTTTTGAAAGTGAGATTTAGCTGAGTTTGAAAATTGGATTTCCCTGTCTATTGACAGGCTCCTAAAGAGGCAGGCAAGTAGGACAGAAAACAGGTTTATAAATGAAATATGTTATTTACTAGTGGAACATTAGGGATGCCTCTGGTGAAGTGTTTTGAATAAGTTTTCCACTGGAATTATTAGTGAGCTGAATTCAGAAAAAAGTAATGGCTTCATTAGTTGCTATGATACAAAATAAAAGAAAAATTCTCACACTGTTATTACTGCGGGTGTTGTAAAATAAAATGCTTTGCTTCTCATGGATATGAATGTTTAACCCATATTTTCAAAACTTCCCTGAATATATAAACAACTATTCTGGTTTTTCACATTAGGTTCTTGAGAAGTTTATTACAGCCTGTTTCTGGGGCTTAGCAGCTTCTCTGTAGTACAGTGAATGGTGAATAAATCAGCCAAGACACACCACAGAATATGAAAGGATCAAGAAGGGAATGCTCCTCATTATCCCTGCTTTGTGCTCTCAGATGTAACAAATACCTGGCTAACACTGGAAATATATGCAAAATTTCATGCATCAATAGGCTTCCGTGACTTTCACCAGTGAAGTGTTTAGACTAAAGCAATTATTTTGAACAAGCATATAGATCTGTGAAAGTCTCTGTGTCTTAACCTGACATAAAAAATTGTCACATGATAAGAGAAAGCCTGGTGTCCTCAAAAATGACACATCTTCATGAAGGAAATGAATTTATTATTTGCATGGCAAAGCTTCATCTGAGGTAAGAGGCCCCATTTTGCTAAGGTGTTTATAAGAAAAATTGTTAACATTTCCTTCTCTCACTTGTAGATGTTCTCCTGTAAAAGATGCTTCCTACCTCACCCAGGATTTCTAGACATGGTGCAAGAGCCACTGGGTGAAGTTCTGATTTGGGTGTTGGTCTCACCTTACCTTGAGCAAGGTGAAGATGACCTGAAGGAGGAAAACAGTAAAAGTAGTTGTTCGTGGAGAAATCTTTGAAAAATACTGAGTTCCTTCTCCAGAGAAAGAATAGTCCAGATTATTTGCTGGATTGTGTTTGTCTCTCTTTTAACTGGTCACTTGAAAAATACGGAACAGGAGCATAGAGTGCTGAGATGGATCACTCCCCTCTGAAATCAGCAGCTTGTATGTTCCACACAGCTTCAGTGGAGGTGAAGATCTTTCCGCTGGTTAGTAAGTGATTCATTCTTCATTTTCCCAGTTTTTTCTGCAGACAGAGGGTCATTTCTGAAAAATGGTGGCATCTTGTATCAGGGGCTGCCCTGTCCTTTTCTCCCCAGCATAATACTGGGGAGTAGGTTGACTTGTGCAAGCTTGGACAGGCTTTCTGGAAAATCTGGGGCTGGTAGTAGGATATCCTCCTGTCCCCTGGTGGGTTCTTCCAAGGGCTCTGTGAATGGAAAAGAGTTCAAAAGTGATACAAATCCCTCATACGGGAGGAGGGAAAACTTCCACTTGGTTGTGTGGGTGCTGGTGCTGATCTGCCCATTATTTCACTGAGATGTCTCTTTGTATCTTGATACATGGATTCATCTTTCTCTTATGCATTGTCTCAGAAATTGCTCTTCAAAAAAGTGTCAAGCCATGTAATAGATTTGTGTGGCTATGACAAATTACAGGAAGGAATAAAACATTTTTTTCTTCTTACTAAAAAATAGGGCAATTTGAGACATTTTACAACAGGAGTGGTTCTACTTTAATGGCATCTCGCTAGTCAGATCTCTTCAAAGTGTATTCCATGACTAAACATGCAACCATTTACAGTGGCCTTTGTGTCATTAAAGAAATTGAACATATTTAGTCTTCCTGATGAAAGCTCCTAAAATAATTTTTTTCACTGTTCCTAAGACTACAAAAATTTTCAAAGCAGTTACCTAGGATTTCATTTCAGAGATTCTGAATTGTTGAATCGAACTGTTACTTCAATGTGCCCAAAGATTTCAGCAGTTTATGGCATTCCTTACAAATCTGTGCCCACGGAGAGATTCCCATAAAAGTGAAAACATTATGGTCTGGGTCCAAAGAAGTGTTCAAATGCTTTAGATGGTACCATCCAGTAGAAGATGACCCTAGACTCTGTGGAATGATACCCCAGAGGACATTGGAGGACCATCCTGTGTGGCTGCTGGACTAGGGCAATCATATTGATTATATTTAAAAGGACTTTCCCAAACTTACTTTCCCCTCCTTGCCACCCTGTTAGGCTCAGCTCCTGCTGACAGAGGGAGTTGTCATTCAGTATTCGCCAGCACATTGCTGATATACTGCAGGGAATATTCATTGGGTGATGGAACACAAATTTTTCCTGGTGATTTATTTTGGTGTTTTCTTGCTACTCCCAATACTTGTAGGGGAGTGTAGACCAAGAACAAAGGATTTCCAGTGGAATACTGATACTCAGGTATGCTGATTAACCCTCTCCAATGCAGGCATGGGCCCATCTCAGGTTAGGAGACCTTCCTCTGGTCCAAGGTATGATTGAACAGAGACTTTGACCTGACTCCAGGGAGTCCATTTGTGGGTTGTTTGTTTGTTTGTTTTTCTAAGAACAAAGCATGTAACAAAGCTCTGTGGTTCTTTTGAAGGAAATGGAGAGACCACAATCCAGTTAAGTTAATTTAAAAATGAACATACTTGCTGAAAAGGAAATTGCTGGTCTCAGAACTGCAGTTTATGGAAAAACCTGAGGGCAAAACTGTACTAGTTTTGAGAATATTCACATTCACAAGCTAAGGTAGTTCTTGCCACCTGAAGAACTTCATCTTAGAAGTATTTACTTCCTACATACCAAAGGGAAGAGCTGCTCACATAATGATAAAAATTTCCTTCTTAGCCCCCCCAAAGATCTGTAACTATTTATAAAAAGTCATTGTGGCCAGTATCACTCCAGTTTTAAGAACATTTTGTGAAGGCTGGAACTAAACCAGCCTAAACTTAAACAGAGATGATGAGATGGTACCCTCCAGTCCTTTATTCCTGAGAAAACTGAACTTCTTTGATGTTGTTTTCTGGTTTGGGAAAGATGAGTATAAAAGATCAACATCTTCTGTTCTGTCTGTACTCTTTGGAAGCCTAAACATCTCAGTGTCAAAGGATTTTGAAGATTTTTTTTTCCTCTTAATTTTCAGTATATTCTTGAAAAAAACAAAGCTAAAAGTAAAAGGTCACTGAAACATACATATTCTTACTAAAATTTCTGTCTTTTGAATACTGATTTGTTAGTACAGGTTTGCTTATAATCCCATACTTGTCACTGAAATGTTTTTCTTATCAGAAACATGACAGAGAAAATGAGTCTTCTTTAAAAGGAAACAACAACAACAACAAATTGATAAATGTTTGCATCATGAATACAGACAGCTTTTTTCTTAAACTTCTTTTTTTTTTTTTTTTTTTAACCACTAAGCTCAAGTGAGAACTCTTAATTTCACATCATTAGCTTCTGAAATCTCTTTGGTAAGCCTGGATAGTTCTCGGTCCTGCCATTTGTCCAGCCTAATTTACAAAGGCTGTCAATGTCTTTAGCTCCCTGTGACCTAAATGGGACTTGCAGATGTTCAGCAGTTTTAAATATAAAGCAAATATTTTTTTCAGTCATTTCTTTTACCCTTTAATTTTTCTAGTCTTCTGTGAAATAGTATTTTGGATGAAGATCTTAACTGTTTCCTTGTATCCCCTTTCCATCCTATGGGAGAGAACCAGCTTTGTAGCCAACTTCAGTTATCTTATCCAAAAGGTGTATTCTAGTGTTCAGATTAAATAAATTAAATTATCTTGATAAGTAAGAAATCTATCAGTAGTGCTCAGTTAGTTATTCCATGAGTGTCATTTTTTTCCTCTTTATCTTTGTTCCTCCATCTTTTTAGTCTCAGCTCTTTCAGTTATTTTTTCCTTTTGGTCTGTTTTCAGTACTACACAGAACTGAGATTGGAAGATGTCTGGAAACCATAAAATACCATACATAATGCTGTGTTTAGTATGTGACAATAAGTTTATTTAGTATCAGGGTTGCAGTTTTTGATACACCTAAAAAGGCAGATGAGTCTCTAGGGGATATTGAAGTGATCTGCATCCCTACGCCTCTAAAGAGTTGTAAAATTCTTGATTTGTTACTGTTTACAGAAAGTGACTGGAGTCTTGTTCATGTTAGACCAGGCCAGGAGCTGCAGGAGCTGCCTTGAAGTGTGGAGATGTGCAGCCAGTTAATGGGTCCCTCAGTTTTAATTTCTTAATAGAAACTTTTCTCTTTCAGCCTGAGTAGCACCAGGAACAGAGTAGCTGCTTGCTGGGATTTCTTCTTGGCAAGTACTGGGTGCCCCAAACTGTCCTTTGTTCCTGTTGTTTGCACAGTTTTGTCCTTAACTGTGAGTGGTGCAGATGTTCTCATCAATGGAGGAGTAAAGGCAACATTGCTTTTTATTTGCTTCTTGAAGTAGTGCAGTTGTAAAGAGAGCTTTGGGTTTTCAGGACTTGCTCTCTGCAGATCAGCGTGTCCTGACAGACTCGTCTCCGTGTCATGACAGACGTGTTTCTTATATCAGGTCAATATGATCAAGGTGAGCTCAATCTGCATGCAACTGCCATTACAAGTCTCCCACAGTCACTTCGTTGATCTTTGGATTTTATTTTGACTTAGGTTTTTTTATTTTGTATGCAGATTTTAAAATTCTCTCTTCTCGCCCCAAATTATGCAGCCTCACAAGTATATTACTGAGTTTTTGCAAAATGCTCAGGGGTACACTTTATTGAAAGTTATATTCAAAAGCTTTGTGGGATTGTTCAGGTAATGATCTCCCTGAAGTGATATTCAATTCACTCTGCGTCTACTTTGCTAATGATGGTCTGAGATACTGGTAATTAGATCCGTGTCTGTTTAGTTTTTCAGGGGAAGAGGACACCAGGAGAAGCTGACCCGAGAAAAAGAAAAGGCCCTAGATCTGAGGTTTTTCAAATTATACATAGACAAAGGTCCTCGTATTGCTGGTCTGTAATGCAAGCACGGGAGTAACAGGAAATCTTTAGAAAAACATTTAGTGGGATGTAAAAAAGCTTCAATTAGAGCTCAGCAACTGCATGCTATCAATAAACAGCCAATTTTCATTGCCTGTGCATTCATGTCAATAACAGACACTTTTGTGCATGTATGTAGCAGAAGAAGAATATGTGAAATGTATGATGAAAGGCTTCAATTCAGAGATGATGAGGAAATGAAAAGTTGGAGATGAGAAAAACAGCGAGGGAAAGTGAGACAAAAGAAAGAACGATAGACTCAGATATGGGTGTAAAGAGACAGAACTGGGAATAGGAAGCTTAAAGTACAAGAAAGGTAGACAAGGAAAATAACACTACAGGAAATGAAAGAAAGAAAAATTGCAAAGAAAGTGGAAAGAAAATAGTGGGAAAGAAGAAAAATTGAAGAAAATAGGGTATATTTGTGTTGCTGCCAAAAAGCTGTGCACTGGCACACTACAAAGATTAAAAAAAAAAAACACCTTTTTTTTTTTTCTTCTTCTGCTGGGAACAGCTTTGTGAGGCTGAGGCTGGAAAATGCTGTTCCAATCAGTGATTTTGGGAACAATGGAAATGATTATTTGGCCCTAAAAATTTAGATGTGAGCGGGAGTGATGCTGTGGAAGAGGCTGGTGGGAAAGCATGGTTGGTCCTGGTGATGCAGTTGCTCTGAGCAGCCATGCTGCCTGTAAATTAATTTTGTTTAAGAACAGATAAACATCATACCCTTACTGTTGCATATAAGAATGAATTATCAAACCCACCAGTGCTTTTATCTATCTATTCAGGATTTAGGTTTGATTAGGCATCAGCTCCCAAACCCTCTCCAGCACTTCTGGCAGTCCTTGCTGTGCTATGTGGCAGTGAAGGCTTTTGGCAGGTTCCAGCTCTGGAGCTAAAGTCCAGAAGATGCTGCTGGAGCCCATCTCTCTGAAAGTGTAACAGGAACCAGACCCATTAAATAGACTGCAAGAGAGATTTCTTATTTTGCCCTTTTAGTAACTGCATTTTGAGATACATTAGGAAGGTGCATTGTTCTTCTGGCAGCTGTTCCTGAAGAGCAGCTAGGGTATGGATGTGCGCCTGTCTCTGGTGACTGCTTTGATACTGGTTGTCTTGTAAACTATTGATTTTCCAGCTGTAGGTTTAAGTCTGCTCAATTATTCTGAGGTTCAGATAGCACCATATGCTCAAATGGAAGGCCACCTCCATGAAGGTGTCAAAGATTTTCTAATTTTTACCAAAAGAGTGTCTTAGGTTTGTTTTGAAACTCACTTATTAATGGTAGAATTATTTGGTTTTCCTTCCGAACATATTCTAGAACTGAAAAGAACTGTTTATTTTAGCTTTATTAAAATATGGAAATCTTCATGTAATGGCTGGCAGGTAACAGTCTGCCTGGAAAGGCATGTAGGAAGGGAGCATGTGAGGAGTTAACACACTTAACAATCTCTGTGGTTGTCAGAATAATTAATGCTTCCAATAAACATGCTAATTAGTTGACATGGAGAAAAATCTTCCTGCGTATATGTTGGACTTTTTCATATTATCCTGAATGCAAACACCACCTTATCATATCCTTACCTCTGAACACTACCTCTACATCATTTCCTGGGTTTAGACACTTGTTATTGACTATACAAAGAGCAGCAAAAAGACTTAATAAAGTCTGACAGCAGGCAGCTTTTCCTGCCTGGAAAGATTAAGCGCTTAGCACTTTGCATTTCAATTACCTAAAACTAATGGAAAAAGTATTTTACATTTTAGCCCCTTATTTGGCAAATTGCTTGGAGGAAAAAATATTTCTGATCTAGAATTACATTTTCTTTTAAAAGTAGTTGGAAAGTGGATTAATCTATTTGCTGCAATATATAACACTGTTTTTTTAATTAAGCAGATATTATGCAAATTTTAATCAATACTATTGTGTGTCTTCTCCTTGCTAATGCAGTCACTGCTGGAATTGCAGCTGTTTCCTGATCTAAAAGTATATTTTAGAAATGCTTGTATAAATTGTTTCCTATAAGTCATGACTATTCTAATCTTCATAAATTAACTAAAATAGTTTCTTATCCCTACTAAGGCCCATAAATGAATGTAATCAGTAGAGATTTTTCTATTTGAATGGTCATTGTATGGAATAAAACACCAACTCGAATTCCAGTTCTTCATTTGTTCTGTCTGAACTCAGTTTTTCATGTAGAAGGATCATTATTTAAAGCAACACATACAAATGACTGGAATCAAACTGTTTACTGAATACTCTCTCCATAAATTATACTTTTATATCCTTCTTTTTCAGTATTGCATATTTCAGTTTTAGCAAATGCAATGAATCTCTTGGCTTATGGATAAAGAACTTGCCAATTTCAATATTTGAAGTATTCTCTTGCAGAGCAATCATGTATTTTCCCTGCAGGTACATCATAGTTTAAATATTGTTAGTAACAGTAAAAATATCACTTTTGATCATGAAATGAATGATGCAGAACGTGGCTTGAAATTATGTATGAAGTGTACAGTAATTTTAAAGGCAGAGGCCTTGACGTTTCGGAGTTACTTAGTCAAATGTTCTTGCTGTAGCTGACGATGGCATCTCTTGAGTGTTATTGCCCTTTTAGCCTGGACAGTTGCCAGTGATACTTTCATTTATTCTTATCCTTTCAGAGAAGAATTGAAAATATGGGTCAAGTATTCTTTTGGAGCAGCCATGATTATTAACACAAATTACACAAAATTCTGTATCCCTGAATGCAGTGAAAATGGAGTGGTTTTAGGGATGCCTCTTCAGCAAGTTCTACATGAGGAGGGACAAAATTCACTTTTTCACAAATATGATACTGCCTCTTTCTTTCTTTGCTTTTGGCATGTTCTTCCTGCAGAGATCAAGTTATCTCAGAAGAGCTGAGCAAAGTCTGTGATTTCAGGAACCCACCACACAATTATCTAAGCAACAGGTAGACAGAGATGGGGTTTAAACTGTTTTTCTCAGTAAGAGAAAACTGTTTTTTCAGAAATAGAAATTTGAGAAAGTGTGATTATTTTTGAAACATTTCTACATGGAGATGAATCTGTCCTTTACATGCCAAATGATTGAGACTCCCCACTCCTTGTGGAGGACTGCTGTTCATCAGGAAGGACTTGAGGAAAGCTTTCTCTTTTAAAGGTGAGCTGATCTTGTGACTAAATGAATGGTTCTGTGCACAGTCCTCCTCTCCAAGAGGAGAGACCAGATCTGGTGCAACAGTGAAGACCCCAGTGATAGGGAAGCAGCTAACTCAGGCAATGCAGAAACACAAAACAGTTTCTTCAGTCTCCTGGTTTCCAAGTGCTAGACATGTCCAACTGCCAGCAATGATAATGCAGTTTAATAATGTCTGATATATCCACGTAAAGTGGAGAAAAGTGACTTCTTACATAAACAGTGATAAAGGAAGGTTGTTTATAAGTTACCTTGCATGGATCCAAGCAGTAGTCTGTCAGATGTCAAGGCACAGTGGCTCTGTATCTGAGAAATGGGAGATGGATCATGCAGTCTCCAACTCCTTGAACAATCATGTTATCTGCTACTATATATTTGATTAATTTTCAGTTAGGGAGCATGTAATCTGATGATCACGAATTTTCTAATGAAAATAATTTAGCATAGCATCAAGTGAGAGATCCATCCCAAAGAGAGACATTTCCTTCTGGTGAGGTTCAATACTGGTTGTGAACAATTAATGACCAAGTGGACTTCCACTGAAGCAAGGAGTCAGTTAGCATCTTGTAGCACTGTCTGAATAGAATGGTAAGAAAATGATAAAGAAAGATTTTGGCAGTGGGAAGCTTCTAATTTCTGAGGTTTTTTTTCTGTTTAAACTGAAGATAGATGCCTATAACTTTGGACTATACTTCATACAAACATTTTATACCGGACTAAACTTGTCTCTACATCTTCTATCTTACTGCCCAATCTAACAGAAAACATTTTCATCCCCAAGATTTTAATCAGGAAGGCAAAGACAATTAATACTTCAGCAAATACATTACTCTTCAAAGGAAAGGGCTTAATGCAAATTTCTTAGGCAGTGTTTACTGTACATTTCCCACTTGCTTGGATATATTTATTTCACAGTTTGCATCATCATCGATAGACATCCGCAGCATGGAAAAGATAATGGAGTAATTTGGGATTACTGTTTTTTGACAGGATCCCATTCTCTTAGGATTTTAAAATATCTCTACTGTGATAGGGATGGTAATAGGGAAAAGGAGTGTTCCTCAGGCAGAAGAGCTGTGGGCAGAAGCTGACTGATATCGCCAGTATTTCATAAAATGCTCACATTACCAACAAACAAAATGGGCAAAGAGTATTGTGGAAGTGAATTGCAGCTGCTGTCACCTATTTCTCAGGACAACATGCAAGCATCACCTCTGAGACCACAGCCTTGAAGTAAATAGATAGTTCCAATTATCTAATTTTCACAATGAATGAGACCTGTTTATTGGAAATCTATAGGTGGTTGGCAATGGCAAATGGTAACTGTGAATATATCCAGTTCAGTGCTGGTTAATTTACAACCTCTTCTGAACTGTAGAGCAGCAATGTTATTTGTTGAAATGAACAAAGGCAGTATAAGTACCTGGACAGAATAAGCAAAGTCTGTCTTTCTCCTTAAAAGCTTCAAGTTGTTTGAGTTTGTATTTATTTACAAGTGAGCAGTGGCTGGAGATCCTCATCTGGGGATCGGGACCCTTTATGCCGCAATGAATAACTGAAGATAATAACTGTTTTCCTGGAAGTTTGGTCAAAGTTTATAACAAGATGCCACATGAGAAAAACAAGCAAATAAGGGTGACATTTACCACGGTAACAGCTTAACAGAATCAAACAAATAAGCTGGCAGCAGCTCATGACAGCTTTACTATGAATTGTTCTCAAATACACAGTGACATTTCACCATTAAACAGCTCATTGTTTTCTTAGGTTCTGCATATGCTTTTGTGCTAAAATTCCTGAGTATCTCCCACTTTGTTTTAGAATTATATGCACTGGAAGGATGTCCAAAACCTTATTTTTAGCCTCTACTTGGTACAGGGGCTGTTATGCCGTGAAATATCTTGTTCAAGTCAGCAAGGAAGTGCTTCCCCTTGCTTGGGCAGCCCTTGTGACAAGAGGTGTCTTCTCATCTGCAAAACAGATTTTGACCACAGTCTTAATCCTAAAGCTATGGGAAATCCCAGAGATACACAAATCCAGTGGTAATTTGATGGTTATAATGGGGGTACTTTCCGGGAAGGCACTGGAGAATGGAGGATATCCAGGATGGATCATTACAGCCAATATAGTTGTGTCCTGTACTCCTCCCCTCCTGGATATTGATGGCTCCATGCCCAGATCAACTGCTGCACTGTTGTACAGACAGAAACACGTCTAACAAAGGCACGCAGACTCGTGCTAAGACACTGTCCGATAAACTGAAATCTTCTAGTCTACAGGGGTTTATAGAAACTGTTAGCCACTGTTGCTGCTGACAGGAGTGGGGGACCCATTGCTGTCTGTACTGGTCTGGGTAACCATGATGGGCATCAACCGTGGAGGGGAGCAAGCTATGTCTGCAAACATTTTGCAATTCTTTTTCCTGCCCAGTGCTGTAACTGCCTCCTGGTGTGGGTTCAGTGTTAACTGTTTGATCCTTACGGGTGGATTGATCTTCTGTGATTCCTTGCAGGACTAGAGGGTGTATCATTCATGTCTCATTGGCAGGGCAGTCCAGGTATTGTCAAATTTGCTTTCTGTGGATATATTGAATAAGATTCCATAAACCAAGTAAGTGTATCATAAGCATGATATCCCTTCATTACTCCTAGGAAGGCATTTTAAGGGTTATTAATCAGTTAAAGCAATTAACCTATTCTCTTAAAATTGAGCTCAGGGAGACCTGAAATAGCTCCTAACCAGCAGCACAGACAGGTAAAGGGTAAGTCAATGCACTGTGGTCTGACAAATGCTGTGGGTTGGGCTTGCTGCCTGCAGAAACTTAAACCATTAAGTAGTAAGAGGGCAAAGTGTTTGGGACTGTGGCTGGTTGTGAGGCTTAACATAGACATGGCTTTATATCTTCTGTGTCCCTGTAGACATGGGGACTTAAAAAATCTTAGGCAAATGTCATTTTCTCATTTTCAAAGTAGTTCTTTCCTTTCATGTGATATATTGCCAATTCAAGTGCTGAAATCTCTCAGGATGGGTCTAGGGTATTTCAGCAGCACGGCTGACAGGGCATCCTTGAATGCTTTTTGTGCATTTGTTTACTCTTTGGTCTATGAATGAACATCAAATGAGCCTGGTACTGTTGTAAGCGACTCTCAACTTCACATGCCCTGAGTAGCTATTATTAAAGCCTGTCAAGGAACCTATTTGAGCTTTGGTAAGAAACACAAAGGCAGTCAAATCCTTTGAGAAAAATATTAGAAAGGCAGATGAATAAAATTCTAAGCAAGGTAGGGAATCTAGTGTAGAGGCTACAGGAGTAACAAAAAGCTTTTGCCTTTGCAGAGAGGCTAGAAGATTTTGCCTTCTGCCCTTTGTGGGGCCCTTTCTTCATGTCATTTGTAAAACTTAGATGTGACGAATACACTGCTAAAGCAAATATGCTGTTTTTTCTTTTTCTGATAGTTTTTAACCTTAATGTGTACAACTCTCAGGACATTAGAAGGGAGCTCATTAGTAAATAAAAAACAAAGACAGAGATTAGACATGGCTATTTCTGGTACAGTGATGACAGAGGACAATTAGAAGAACTATCATTGTCTGTTTTGCTGAACAATTCAAAAGAAGACCCTAGGAGCTGCATTTAATCTCCAGTTTCAGTTATGACAGTCCATGTGTTTGATTTCTAATGTACTGATCTAAAACCGATCATCTTTTTTTTAATGGCAGATGACTGTTAGAGAACAGTGAGGAAAGTGATGTCTCTGCTAGTGGCCAACATTCTATCCCTAAAACAGGAACGGTCTGCACTTGTGCTATGTATAGCAAGTTTCTTATTGACATGTTCTGCCAGTTTAGATGCAAAGATAACCAGTATTTATTTCAATAAAATGACAGTTTAACATCCAGAGAAAGAACTTTGTCCCTCTCCATTGATTAAATATTTTGCTGATATTTTGTTTACAAATATAGAAAATGCCATTCAAAAGGATTTCATCTGCTCGACTTTTACTGAATACTGATCCCAGAAGATCCAGTGTTTGCTAACCAGGGAAAGGGACTTGAAAAGAAAGAGAAATGTGAATGTTGTGTTCAAGGCAGCAGGAGACTCAGAAATGAATCCGTCAATAGCAAGTGAATATCCCTTTTCCACTGGGAGCACTGGTGGCATGGTCATCCCTGATGCATTTTATTGAGTCCTGCCTGTCCAGAGTGGGGGTTGTGATGGGACACGGATCCTTTTTTAATGAAGAGCAGGCAACATCCCGTGGATAGCACTCAGCACCTCCTACAGGCATTTACATCATAGAAAACAGTCTTCTCCCCTTGTGCATGTGGTAGGGAAAAGAAGAAATGTTCTTTTTTTCAAATTAAGAACATGGGGGAATCCTTCTGTTCAGCAGCAGCTTGTCCATGATAATGAGCTCAGAAGGACATAGTGACTAGTGTATTTTTACTAAGGATTAGCCTAAGCTTTAATGTAGCAGTCAGGCTGCAAACTTTGAAGTTCTAGGATCTGGTATTTCTAGCTTTGCCTTTTTTCTGCCTTATACAGGCCGCAAAATTTATTAACATTTGATGTAATTACATCTTTGACCTGTGAAAATCTGCATGGATGATTTTAAAGTCAAGGATGACGCAGCCCTGAGATAAAATCTTTAAAGCTGTCTGTGAGTTATATCCTCACTTATAAATCTCCAGGGGATTGATATATGATGGAAGAGTGTAGTCTGCCATAGCACAGTGTGAAATTTGCCACTCTTACTCACATTTACAAAGTACCATTGCATTCAGAGTCTGCTTACTGAAGTCAGACACAGATGACAAAATATGGTCCCTTCCAAAGAGCATCCCAGATAGGTGCATAAATAAGTACTGGAACTCATTGGAAAATAGATGGGTGTAAGTAATGCTTAAAGGTTTATGTTGTGTCCTGCCAAAATACTGGATACTTTAAGATAACATAAGGGCAGAGTGGTCTGAGCTATTATGCATTTAATTTCATTTTTATGGCACAGTTTTTCATACTGTACATGATAACTGAATGCAGCAGCTGGATTAAAAACATTTATGTCTTGTTTCCTATGGAGGGAAATCAATCCTTTCCTTTCCTTGATGTATTTCCTATGGGAGAAAATCAATTTAACGTATTTTCTTTTATGTGAGTTGGTTAGTGATTGCAAGAAGGGAAAGTGCTATGCTTTACATGAGTGTAATAAAAGCAAATTCTTATGACTGGCAATTAAAATAATCAAATTTAGAATGAAAACAAATATATTTTCAAGAATAATAGAGGAATACAGTTTATATGACATCTGAAGTGAACTTCCTATTGAGTCAGGACTGTCATGTGTCAGCCACCAGAATTAATTCAAGGAGACTGCAAGGAAATGAGTTTTAGTGAAAGCCAAATTTGACAGGTGCCCAAATGCCAGTTCAGCCTCTTGAGGATGTTCCTCTGGTTGTAGCTAAGGGATGAGAATAAAACATAGCCACATTGACAAGCACCCAGAAGATCTTTATAAAAAGAGATGCTTCTGTCTCTGTAGTGTGATTGCCTTGCTTTCTCTTTCCCCAGAGAACGAATGGTTGAGAACAGGGACATAACTTCTTGTGGCTCTGTTAAAGGCAAGAAGAAGGGATCATGCAGCAACAAAAAAAGGTAATACAAAATAAAAATAGCCTAATCAAAGCTATCTTGATCTCTGATGAAAACAGATACTATACACTGTACTGAAGGGAATGAAATATGGAAATTCAAACACCTCAACCATAGTGTCCTTCTCTCACCTTATGCTAGCGAGTTTCAAGCTCTGGGTGTGTATATAAAAATCCAAAAAGCTGAAGCGAGGTGCCTTCCTCTGGGGGACGCTTTGCACGGTAAATGGTTTCATTCTGCAGCAAACTGCTTAGAAGTAATGCTGTTAATGGACAGTAAACTGCAAAGAGAAATTTGTGTCCATGATGATTTAATAAACACATGGCAGAGGCTAGGGACAGCCTGGACTTCTGTGAAAAGGCATTTATTTTGCTGGAGACTGTTTTGAAATGGAAACTTTCAGTTGAGAAACTACATTTTTTCAGGAGTAATTTCCCTGGACAAATGTCAGCATTCTGAAACAACCAAAAAAGAATGGGCTTTCCTAGTATATTCCTCTAGGGCAAACGCAGATAGATACACTCTCTTTATCAGTGGTATCAATATCAGTGAGTTTTCAGGCATTGACATCCACATTGCTGCCTTTTCCACTGATAATTATTCAATTCTAAACAGAGAAGTGTTATTTATGTAGTGAGGAAATATTCTTTAAAGTAGTTCTCATAAAATGGCATGAAACTTTTCTGTGCTTTAATATATTCTAACTTATTTCTAGAAAATCTGTTGTGTTTGTGACTAAACATTTTAAATGTCTTTCTTTTCAAATCTACAAATCAAGATGCATTCTGACTGGCAGTATCTCATTTATAAAGATGATGTCAGTCAGGTCTTGTCTTCAGCAACAGCTCTCTTAGAAAGCTGTCATTTTGGGGAGTTTTCAGTCAAGAGAGAAGACACACTAGAAATTAGAGCTTGAGATCTGCATGTAGTATATGGATGGAGATAGAGGGATATCCCCAGGAGTGCTCAGCACCCACAGCTACAATATGTTAGCACCACCTCTTAAGGCATAGTCACAGGTTTCCTTTTACTTTCTTAGAACCGTTTTTCTTCCTCCCTCCCTTTCTGGGGCTGGGATGACGGGGCCAGCATTTTGTGGGCCCGGAGAGGGGAGGAGGTTGCCCAGAGGGGTCTCATGTCTGGACAGGACATCTCCTCGTGTTTCTCTAGGAGAAAGTCTCTCCCAGGCTTATGCCCTGTAGCTCTTGCTCACTGCTTCTCAGGACAAAGTTTCAAATATCTCTGCTGCTTGTTTTCCAAGGAGCTGGAAGCTGTGTCGGACTTTGAGTGCCCGCTGTGTGCTGTTTGCTCTGGGTGCATTGATGATACACTGCCCTCGTCAGATTAAATCTAAAATACCAGCATGACAGAGGTCAGGAAGACTTGATAGGCTTTGGCTCAAAGTTCACAGGAGAAAATAGCACTTATGGTGCTTTATATGCCTCAGGGCACTATTAAGTCAGGAAACCTCTATCTTCGGGGTTCATCCATTCTCTCAGCTAGAAAAAAAATTGCTGATGTTCATGTCTTGAAGTGCTGTAAAAGCCACCTAGCATTTAGAACACAAGCTCTGAACAAGCTTCAGAACTGAGGTCAGGTGGATCATGAGAGCAATTTATCAGGCATGGTGTCCTGGCCTGCCTTTTGGTCCTGCTTTGGGCACTGTTTGCTGTGTCCCCACCACTGAGAGACCTGGGTATGTGCCTGGGAAGCAGAAATCCTCTTCCCGTCATCAGAAGCTGGAGTTAAACGTGGTGATTGCAGTGATCTCTTCCCTTCCTGCCAAGTAAGTGTTCGGACAACATGGCTTGATTTATGAGAAAAAAAGTTATTAAAAGAGACAGTATAGAAAAAATGAGATTGTGTGATTTCCTTTATATTGTTTTCCCTGTGACTTAATGCTTGTGCTTCTGCAGAGAACAGCCTACAGGATGCAAAGTCCCCCACATTTTTATGGAGAGGAGGAGGAAATAAAGAAAATGCTGCACTATCCATAAATTTAGTGGCTAAATTTTAATGTTCTCCTTCTCTCTCAGACCACAGGATTTTTTTTTCAGTATTCAGACACTTTATTTAAGTAATTACACCGGAGGAAATTTGGTTCTTAGTTTTTCCACTGGAAAGTTTTAATTTATCTGGGACTAATGTTTTGCATGGTATATAGAAAATAATGTCAACTCTTCTAGCTCAAGAAAAAAAGGAGATAGCATTAAATACCTGTGTTGGGTCATATGGAAATTCTGGGTTGTTGGGTTATTATTTCTCTACAGTGATAATAGAAATTAAGTAGCCTAAAGAATTCATATTTTGGAGAAAACTCATTCACACCTGACTTATTACTAATGACATAGTTCAGATCATTGATTTTACATCCAGTATGGTTAGCTAATGATTACAGAAAGGCCTTCAAAGAATGTATATTAATGCCATCAATTATCACAAATGATAGACTTTATTATCACGAATATCAAGTGACAGGATACAAACAACAATAACATGTGATGTGTGAAGTTATGTCAAGCAATTAAGGGCATAAAAATGTAGCTTAATACCTCTTTAAAAAAGGTTACTCAATTATAATAATGGTCAATTATCAGAAGACAAAAAAAAATGATCCTTCATCCAGTTTCCTCCTGGGCATTTAGTAATGGAGCTCCCACCTGCTGTTTAACATTTTATCACATCGTTAGAAGTGAAAACACTTTGCACGGGCAGCACTAACGGAGTAGAAGTTTTCACACATTGTTTTTATAGGAGTAGGTACCCTTAGTTTTACGTGCAGCCATGGTCTTCCCTATCAAATTCTTCACTTGTAATAAGATTTTTTTCTAAAAGTCTAATTTTACCTATTTTTTAAAAGAGAAGAACAAAAACCAGAGAATATCTGATAAGGAAGTACGTGATGCTGCACCATGGACCTGTCATGCCAGGCTATGTGTTTTGCTTGTGTTTGGCCCCAACATACTGCTGCTGTGGTGGCCTGGCTTTGTCCAGAGGAGCTGACCTTTCACAGCATGTGTGTGCAGCATTGCTGTACAGGGACCATCACACTGCGTTTTGCAGCGGAGATGGAGTAAGAATTAGTGCTTGTGATTAATTATCCAATAATAAGCATTTGTGGCAAACCCACAATCAGTCAAATTTCCCAGCTCCCTGTCATTCATCCAGGGAGCTGCCTCAGGGTGTCTCTGCAGTGGTGGCAAAATGTGATATGGCTGCCTCAAGGATGAGTAACTTGCTGCCCTTCTTGTTGGGCAGCAGTGAAGCCTGGGTTGCAGGTGGGCACTTGTGGGGGACACTGAGCTGGGCAAAATGCTGGGGGGAGACCCCACATGGGGGAGCTGCTGTTCCTTTGGGGGCTGCTTCCAGCAGCAGTGGAGCAGTGCAGGCATAATCCATCTGCCTGCTCCTGGGTGAGCAACTGGTTTCTATGCATGGCCAAAAAGCAGCATAAGAGAAGTAAGATGATGTGATAATGTGGTGTGTGAACCAGATTGGATTGGCCTTGGTGCTGAACCCTTTGCATGGGAGTGACCAGGATATCTGAATTACCGTCACTGTGAGCTTTGGATAGCTCACAGATATTACACTATTTCAGTGCAGAGGAAAAAAAAAAAAAAGGGTTAAAACGGAGCCTTTTTTTAGCTAAGAAGATGAGCCATAAGAGTTCTGCTCTTAGGAAGCTTATAAATGCTTATGAGCCCCATGGATCTGTCTGATGCTCCATTCCAATGCATTTTCCTTTGAAGTGAGAGACTTTTGATAAAAGTGATGTACTTTATGCTTGGAGCAGGATTTATCTTGTGGTAAGGTGTAAAATGCCTTGGCCAAGGATATGGCCAAGGATATAGAGCTCACTATACAAGTTCCTGTGGATAGACAGATATAACTGTGTGCAGTTCTGGGCCCCTCACTTCCAGAAGGATATTGAGGTGCTGGAGCAGGTCCAGAGGAGAGTGACAAGCCCGGGGAAGGGGCTGGAAGGAAAGTCTGATGAGGAGTGGCTGTGGGATCTGGGGTTGTTCATCCTGGAGAAGAGGAGACTCAGGGGGGACCTCATCACTCTCTACAGCTACCTGAAGGGAAGCTGTAGTCAGGTGGGGG
>JANHFX010021848.1:238459-249642 GCA_027560015.1 Chloroceryle amazona | reverse complement strand
TGCCAGGAGGATGGAGCCAGGCTCTTCTTGGTGATGCCTGATGACAGGACAAGGGGCAATGGGTGGAAGCTGAGGCAGAGGACGTTCCATGTAAACATGAGGAGGAACTTTTTCATTGTGAGGGTGACAGAGCCTGGAACAGGCTGCCCAGGGGGGCTGTGGAGTCTCCCTCTCTGGAGGTATTCAAAACCCACCTGGCTCTGTTCCTGTGTGACCTGCTCTAGGTGACCCTGCTCTGGCAGGGGGGTCAGACTGGATGATCTTTTGAGGTCCCTTCAGGCCCCTGACATTCTGTGATTCTGATTCTGTGACCTTTCCTGGTGTCACAATTATCTTCTGCCCTTACCAGAGGACAATGCTGAGCTGAAAAACAAAACAAAAGACACCCCCCACACACCCCCCCAACCCTCAAACAATGTAAAAAAACCCAACCCTGAAAATCAAAAGCCCAAGAAGTTTTGAGGGAATAACTCAGGATCATTGCAAAGTAACAGCTTCTCTCCATCCTACTTGTGAGCAGGCTGAAGGTCTTTGCCATAGAAGTCCGTACAGAATGGCATGGTTTAAAATAGTATGGAACACATTGAAGTCTTTCTATGACTTTTAAACATCTAAACTTTTCATTGCAAGGTTTGACCTGGATTTCTCACTTTTTGCCTACTCCAAAGCTTTTTGCTGTGCCACATAAAATGAGGGTTCAAGGAAAGCTTCCCTTCAACCTATCCTTGCAATGCAGATCCCTTTTGGAGGCGCTCTGGAGGTGTCACAGATCTTCTGATGAGGAGTGGTCAGCAGGATTCTGTTGTGCACTGTAAAGAAACGTAGTGGGCACAACAGGCATCATTGCTTCCTCTTCACGTGGTAAGCAGAACAAACTCCACCTCCACACTGACAGTTGTACATCTTGTGTGTGGAGTTCAGAGCTTTTCCTTGTTCCTGTTGCAGGGAGTGGTTTCTGAGGTATAATTTTTCTACCAGAAGAATTTAAAGATAGCTGTAGGTGGGTGTCTCCCAGGTTTAACCGGGGAGAAGGGAAGTGGTGGGCGCGACAGTTTCCTTATCATGCTTAGGAATTGTTGAAGGGCTCTGTGTACAGGGTCTGGTTAGGACACTTCTAAATCATGAGGATTTTCAATTACCTCCTTCAGTTCACCTCCCAGTACAGGGAATCCTTGGAGGTGCTCAGAGCCCTAACAAAATTCCTGCGGCTGCTGTTCTGCCAGCAGCTCTGGTTTCTGAGGGTGCTGTTAGCGTGAGCTGTGCGGTAGCCACGTGGATTCGTGGGTCAGCTGGAACCTGGAATCCAGAGAAGCTGAGCAGGGACTGTCAAAGCAGTCTGCGATCCTTTATGTGAAACCAATTGGAAGCTTTTGCTGCAGCAGGAAGGAAAATGAAGTAATGCATATTACTTTCATTTCGTGTAATGTGTTTTAACTTGTCTTGCATTGCTTCTGGCCATTTGTAGTGCCGGGGGAGACCCGTCTGCAACAGCAGATATTTTCTGTCCTACTAAAATTTTACTAACTGTAAAATACCGGATCCGATTCTTTTAATCGTGAGAAGGTCTTGGTGAAGCCTGTGATCACTGCAATAAATATTTATTTATAGCTCCAAGATGGCTGCATTTATTTTACTTTATTCCCCACCCCCACCGCGAAGTCTCATTTTTGTTGTTTGAAGGCAAACTCTCTAAGTAGTTTGTTGCTTGTAGGATTTGGAAGGGGATTATTTTCCAGATAACTTTTTTTATTTCCACTTGGCAGCTTTAATACGACCTTTGTCCTAACCAGATCTTAAGCTTTTTCTGTAATTCTTAACAATTGAATGTTTCATTCTTTGGAGCCTTCTGACTTCCATTCAGTTTCACTGACCTAGATTTTGCTGGTTGGGATTGATTGCTGTGATGATCTAAGCTGCTGTCTCCTAAAGCTTTAAATTCCCTCCTCGTTATAAAGGGAGAAATATTTCTTAACTCCTTGTTTAGAGTTTTGTCAGGCGAGACAAATTCAGGTGTTTTTTAACATCCGTTTTCCCTCCTGGGGAAGTGATCCAGCTTGGGTTTTGCTTAGAAAATAAACAAGTAAAAGTGCAAACTGAATTTGCTGAGGCAGCAAACCTACAGGAGATGTGACAGGTCTGTGCCTTGTGCTGCAGGAGACCCAAGGCCGGGGAAATTGTTCTTTAGGCATCTGGGGTGTGAACGGGTGACAGTGGCACTGCTGGGCTGTAAAAATGCCAGAGGAAGTAAGTGCTGTGTGCTGCCTGTCCTGGAGGAATGGCATGGTGGGTTTGGAGATGTTCCAGAAGGGCTGTGTGTTGAAGAGGTGGGGTGGGGTTTGCTTTTTTCTTTTCTCGTCCCCCACCTCCCCCCACTTTGCTACCGCTGAAGCTGCGAGGGGGAGGAGAGCACTGAGCCTCTGAAAGGAACTGTCACCAACTGCTCTGTGTGGGGAACCGCTGCATTTCTGTCTTGTTTTTTTCTTGTTTGTTTGTTTGTTTGCTTTTCTTTGTTATTTTTTTCTTTGTCTTGCTTGTTTTGTTGCTGTCTTGTCTCCAGCTCCAAGCAAAAGCAGGAAGCCATCTTCAGAGGTGTACTAGCATCTTGCTGTGGCTTTCAAGTGACTAAGCAGCTGTGCTGGGTTTGGCTGGCATGGAGTTAATTTTCTTCATAGCAGCTGTATCTGGAAGCAGGGGGAGTGAGCCAGCAGCTGTGTGGTGCTTTGCTGCTGGCTGGGGTTACACCAAGGCAGCACCTCAGCAGATAGCATTTGAAAGTTCTGTGGACATGATTTACAGTTTGGTAGATGGATTGAATTTCTGGCTTGTGGGGGAAAAAAAAAAAGGCAGTGTGGTAAATTCAGTAATAAGAAAATGAAGTTTTGCTGTTTCTGTCAGAAGTAATTGTACATATGCTGTTATCTGGCTCTCAGTGCCCACATTGGGAATGCTAAGTGTAAATATTACCATGATCTGGAAGAGAAACACGTAGTAAAGGAGGAAGGATATGTCTGTGAGAGAAGGGTGGCTAAATACTTTGATCCCAGCCCACTTCTGGCTTGCTCACAATGCTGAGGACGTGGGCACAGAGGACAGAGTTGTTGGTGGGCTAACAACTGCACGCCTGCTCCGCTAGGATTCATTCCTTTGCAGGGTGAGAGGAATGTCTTAGTGCAGTGGCTTGTGGCAAGAAGTGCCAGCAGTTAATGGGATTTCGTGTTATTGAAACAGGACTCTGGAAAGGTAGTGAGTGCGTCTGGCATATGGAGACACTTGTAAAATAGAGAACACCTTTTGTTATAAATAGCTCTTCTCACACCTTGGTGTTTACACGTACTGCTTTCTCTTTAGGAATCCCGCTGGTGACAGACGCGCCCATGTCACAACAGATTCTGGGGAAGTCGTGTGTTATTTTTCATTAGATCCAGTCCACTTACACTGCTGGCTGTAGAAGAGCCCATAGTCTGTTGCAGTTGTCTCCCATCTAGTTTTCACCGTTAGCCTCTGGCACGAAAGGGTGTCCTCGCAGTCATTTTGTTTCTTGGCCTGTTTTCCTTGCCTTTGTAGGAAGGTGAATGTTGGTAATCGGAGCCCTTGCGTTTTCTTTTGGGCTTTCTTATCCCTTTACCAGTGCTCTGCAGCGGGACAGCCCGCTCGCCTCCGTCAAGGATAGCTAGAGCAGAGTTAGAAGTACTGGTTTCATATTTGGTTTTATGAATAGAGTTGCCTTTTTAAAAAGCCTTCTCCTGTAGAAGCTCCTTGAGGCACAAGGCAATAAAAAATGTGGTTGCCATTCAGTAGGAGAGCTTAGCATTCTACTTCATGTGTCTTGAGAACTTTCTTGGCGAAACAAGGAATGATCGTCACCCCTGGCACGCTTTCAGTGGGCAGTAAAGTTTCTAACACCAGCAGATGCTCAATCACACCAAGGCTGTGGTTGTGTGTGTGTGTTTTTTGTTGCTGTTGGGGTTCTTTTGTTTGTTTGGTGGTTGTTTTATCAACACGTGCCGAAATAATCACATGAAGATTTACAGTCTGTAAATATATGGTGATAGCTACATATAGCTGTAAATACATAATGATAGCTGAGAAGAGACAATATCATAGAAATAATAAAAAGCCTGCTGGAAACATAGTAACCTGGCTTTCAGGTCCCCTTGTCAAGTGTCTAAGTAGGAAAAGAGGTCATCAATACTATGAAGTCTCTTCAATCCAACCTGAAGTGGTGTGGTGCAATTTAGAGCCTCCTGCCAGTAGTATTTAATGGGATGGTGTGGTGGCACGTGAACTTTTGAATGACATCTGTTGCTAAAGATTCTGTCGTGTTGAAGACTTGGATGTTTGCCGGGTCTTAATTCTGCTGCATTTTCAGTTGTTTCTCCATTCATATGCTAATCAGGCTGCTCAGAGTTGCTAATTATTACCACTGTTGTTTAAAGAACACCGAGAGTAAAAGCATGTCTGTGGCCAGACGCTTTTAGAGATGTAAGTAGTAAGATGATAAAGCTCATAAAATTCACAACCCATCAAATGATTAGAAGGCAGCTTAGCCTTTCTTGTCAACCTTCTAGCTAAAAGGAGAAAAAGTCTGTGTTTGCAAGCAACATGTTAGCATTTTAACTGGGAGATGAATGTCAGCATTTCCATAAATCTCCAATTTAGAAAATTAAAATACTACGGGGACCAGAAAGGGCTGAAGCTGATGTCTAGTTTCAGTTCTGTGCTGCTACAGAAGACAGACTGTCAAGGACGTTCAGTTTAATTGCTAGGGGAAGGCAAGCACAAAATTAAAAGAATGAGTAACACAAATGATGAAGGTTTCTTGTTCTGTGTGGATTCAGCTTGTAAACTCCTTTCTTCTCCCTTTCATCTTTCTCCCTTTGCTTCAGGTCTTTCAGTCTGCCTTTCTCCCTTCTTGCTTTTACCCCCTCTTCCTCAGCAGCTCTGGGTCTGCTGTACTTTGGGTAATGATGGCAGCTTTAACAGGGAACATGTGCATTTTCCCTAGCAAAGCTGGCGCTCTCCTCCTGCTTGCATTTGTGGCTTTTAATGAGCACCTGCCAATTTGAAATCGGTGGCATTAGTCAATATGTTACCTCCGGGCAAGTGTCTGTGATGCCTTTCAGTTTTCATCTTCCTCTGTGCCAAACGATGCTTTCCTACTGTCGTTGCAGTGTGAATAGGCCATTATTTTTCTGGAAATTTCCTATTGCAAACTGTCTGATTTGAAGATGGGCAAGGAAAAGCAAACTGGCTCCCCTGCTCTCTCGCCGTTAATTTTTTCTTTTCTCATTTTTCTTTTTCTATCAGCTTGAAAGTTTTCTTCTATCAGCTCGGCTGATGTTTTCTTATTATTTTTATTAGAGTCTGGCATGTGTCAGTGTTGCAGCCCGGAGGAGGTATCACTCCTGCAGAGCCGAGTAGGGAAACACCGGAGGAAGCCGTATTTATGAGACGAGATAAGGAATAGATTATTCTGCACTGATTTGGCTTCGACTTCGCCTGCTCCTGTGTCCATGAGAATAGAAATCCAGTGAAGCAGATAGGAAGGAAAAAAAAAAAATAAAAATTACATGTCAGAAACAAGACAAAGTTATGAGGTGATAAGAGGGAATGTAATTAGGTTGTTGCAGGCTTTAAAGCATCACCTGGTGCGCGGCCGTGGGCGGGCACTTAGCACACGAGAGGGCGCTCTTGGAATTTTAAACGCAATTTTGGGCTCTGCTGGCTCCTTTTTTTGCACGCACACGGGTTCTCATGTGCCGTTTGCAGAGCTGTCATCATCTCCTGACGTTCTGTCTCGGAACCTGGGAAAGTGGTGCCGCCCGTCTGCATTCACCTGCGCAGTGATTAATACAAATATCTCTTTGTATTGCAACTTTTAACCGCTAAAGCCCCTGGGTGAGAAGGGATGATTGGCAGCGGATCTGAGCAGCCGAACTCGGCGGGGTTTGATGGCAGCTCTGTAAATAGTGGGTGATCGCTCTTGTGTAAGATGTAATTTTTGAGTAATGTCAGTCAGAAATATTGACCTAGTTTTAGCTTACTGATAAAGAAAAATCCTCATTACATTCTTAGTACCCAGAGAAAAGCATCTGTTTTTTAGGCTAATGTAGGAAAAAAACTCAAACACGATGAGAAACCAGATCTGGTCTCCAGCTGAAGAACTTGTAATGCAGTGATAGAACATGGTGATCCACCTGTGAAAGGTGGACATTCCCTTTCCTCCGGGGCTCCTCTCCTCCCTGGTCTCTTGGGCATGATGCCGGTTGAAGGCTCCCTAGCCCGGTGACAGTTCGGAGGGGCTGACACGAAGCTGCAAGGCAGCGTAGGTTGTTAACACCACCCTCTGGTAGCCGCTTTCCAGGGTAAGGAATGTTAAATGTCGGTGAGAGAACACCAGCTTTCTGGGCAGACAAATGTGTTCAGTCTAGTTCTGGCTTTTTGGAGCGTCTGGAAGCAGGTGGTTCTTCTTCTCCAGAAATGCAAACACTTTCCTATGAGTTTCTTACCTCCTACCTGTGCTGCTTTTAAAGGGAGAATGCTTGCCAAGCAGATGACAAACAACAGTAAAGCAGATGTCACTGCATCACCTTTGGATTGCAGTATTATCTGGGTGTCTCGTGAGTTCTGAGACAGGCAATATTTATCTGTTGCATGTTGGTGCCCCGTCTTCTAGGACAGGAAATTGTGGTGGAGGGAATCGGCCTCATCCTCACTTATCTTCCGAACGAGCTATTCTTTGTATTGCAAAACTACCATGTAAACAGCCATAAATAATCACATTACTAGTGCCAGAGCTGCACAGTCCTGGTAAGTTTGAGGATATTTTTCAGTGTCTATAAAAATGAATGATTGCTTTTAGTAGGTATTTAACATTCAACCTCTGTTTTTCCCTGGTAATGAGTTCTGTGGCCTAGTAAGCTAATGTGTTAAAGAGCGTTTGTGGTTAATTCCCCTGTTTTTCTTATTTGCTGTCTTTCAGATTCAGTGACTGGTCGTCTTCTTTCCTTGTTCATAGACTTACAGGTCTGGAAAGGACCTCAGTGATCACCTCTGCGATCTTGCCCTAAGGCAAGATCAGCTGTGTTGGTCCTTTAGGATGGATGATTGTCTAGCTAGTCCTTAACACTTCAATAAGACAACCCTTGCAGGCTAAATTACTGTATTTCATTACAGTTTGAAAGTGTTGTCTTTATCGGTCTGGCTGAAACCTTAATCCCTTTACTCCTTGTAACTGTCCGACATGCACAGAGTGGTAACCTTTTATGCGTGTGAAGCATATCACATTGTCATCTCTCCATTGTATCAATCAAGGTATTTAGCCTAGCCTTTCCTCTTTTTTATTAATTTCTGGGCTGATCAGTGTCATAGTTCTTTAGATTCCCCATTTCATTTCCATCTTTTTGATGTGCGATGCTCAGAAGTGAGAATTTATTTGTATTAACTGATATTTTCCAGTCTCGCAGTAGGAGTATTTTCCAGATACTTTTGTACAGAGATGCTATACAATGCTTACTCTCTTCTCTTCCTTTTCAAGGCAAACAGAGGAATCTTAAATTCCAAAATAATCTTTGGATCTATAATAGAATTATATTTCAGTTGTGCTGTTTTCATGCTCTTTAATCAAACTGCCAGTCTGATGAGTCCAGTCTTAGGTTTCTTTTATAAACCAGCTAATCCCAAATTTCTCGATCGATTATGTGTGTTCCAATCATAGAAAAAAACACTTCTTTTGTTTGCTCTAAAATGAGATGTCAGAACTGACTTAGTGCCATTTGATGTCCTTTTAGGAGTGTCTTAATACCTTCAGTATCTGCCACTCTTTGCACAATGTAAATTGATAATTTTGTTTAGCTTTAATCATTAATCCACTGTGAACAAGGACTATAATATCCAGGATTTTGTTCTGTTTTTTTTCCCTCAGTGCTTGTAGTTAACCTGGAAGCTAGCAATAATAGTTTGAATTACTCTTTCTGCATATATTACACTCCTCTAAATTCCTCTTCATCTTGATGGGGAGCGCCGATGCTGTGACTGAATAGTACCTAGCCATCTGCTTTGCTTAACCTAATTAATTAAATGCTGTATTCACATGTTGCTGCTCTGCTCCTCAGACTGGTGCTCTTCCTTTTTCAATGGAATGTTGAACATAATAAGCACAAAACATAGCTTTTTATTATTTTTTAAAGAAGGGAAGACAGAATACTTTCTAACTTCTTGATCCGTCAGCTCGAAGTGGATCTCGTTAAAAAGCAGCTCTCTTTTTCCTCTTTGTTCTACATTCCCTGCATTTCTCCAGGAATTACCCAGCGCTTTCTTGTTTCACATTTCCTAAATCTTTATTTTATATTTTGTGACCTGAGGCCCAGACAAGTGCAACACATGAGAAACAATCAAAATGTTAATGTAATTTTAAATTACTTTAAGTCCACCCCTAGTGCTCTCTCTTCCTAGGGAATGACCTTCATTTTTGTCCCTGCTGGGCAGAAATCTTCCTCAGGCAACTACAGGCCATAATATGCCACCGGTTTTTAAACAGAATTCCCCATTGATTTCTTCAGGGAGTTCCATTTAAAATGCGGCCTCACGGCAGAGCTCAGTCTAGTTCCGTGCAGCAGATGAAAGGATGCAGCTCACACACGTTCTTGAACCCGGTGTCTAAGCTGCAGTGGCCACTAGAGGGAAGGAGAGATTCCACACTCTGAGCATTGCGAATTTTTTTTTCTCTCATTAGTTTGAGATTAATCTCTAAGAAGTAACTGCTGATCTACATTAGCTCTTTTTTTTTTTCTTATGTTAAGAACATGAACTATGTGCACAAATGTTTGTCATTCTTAACGCCGCTGTTTTCCAGCTCTTCAGCAGAAATGGGGTCGGTCCCACAAAAGGACTTGCAAACCTTCAGTACAAGGATTAAAAAAAAAAGGATTCCTATTGAAGAGCTGCAGGTTTTCCCCCCCTCTCAGAGAACTACTGGCAAAACATTGGATTAGTCTTGCAAACTGTTGGGGCCTTCATTTATAATACTGTCAGACTGTTTATGCCAGCCACTAATGACTGCAGAAGAGTAGGCATTTTGTGTTACTGAAAAATCTAAATTGCATTCCAGACAGGTTGACACTGATGCTCCAAAGTGCAGGTTTGCAAGATGATAATTCCTAATCTCAACAGAAAAAGAGGTGTCAAATTCAATTTTACTGAGGGACTGATTGTAATTTGCCTTTTAACTCTAGCATGCTACAGAAACAATCCACTTGATTTGGCTCTTAAAGTGTTTTGACTTTTTGTTCTGCCTGTGCATAAGTGTAGTGTACATAAACTCGCGTGTTCCTTTGAGAATGGGTAACTAGAAACTCAATAATCATGACTTAATCATACGCAAGCTCGATACTTTCTGTCTTGCCTGTCATTAGTTCTGAAGATGCATCAGGACTTGAGTGTGGGGCTGTTTGAATCTGACAGAAGTATGATTAAAGCTTCAAAAAGGTTAACAGAGCCGGGGGAAAAAAAACGACACAAAAAACCCAACTGAAAGAGAAAATCAACCCTCCCTAATTTCTAAATTGAAATATATGTTGTAAGACTCAGTGAAGTCCCTGGGTTTCTTTGTTTGGGGGGAAAACTGGGTATTGAAGGCTAGCGTAACTTGCAGGTGTGCGAATAGAGACTTGAAGAGTCACAGAATTGTTTGGGTTGGAAAAGAACTTCAAGATGATGGAGTCCAGCTGCTAATCCAGCACTGCCAAGGCTGTTTTAACCAATACACCTAGCTCTGGCAGAGAGGCTGCTCATCAGCATGAGCTTTGTCCTTCCCATAGCCAGGATGCTATTATGCTAAGTGGTTTCGGATCCTCAAATAATAATATTATTAATAATGATGATAATAATAATAACAACCTTGTGCTGTGCTCTACAACATCTGCTGAGGTTCATACAAATTCTGGTCCCAAAGTGCTTCAGAGAATAGACACCCCAGATGTGCAGTAGAGTAACACAAGAAACAGAAATCTCGTTTAATGCCCCTTCTGAAGGGGGAGGAGGAATGATATTGGGGAGAAAAGTCCCAATCATAAGAGATTTTGGGGTGTTTTGCTAGGAGCCAGTGTAATCATGAGAAGTGGTGAGCACGCTGTTAGAGCTTTTCAAGATGAATAATGTTACACTTAAAAAGAAGCTTGGGATGAATTTACTGATAAAAGAAGCCTTTATAAGGTCTTCAGTATACACAGTACTTACTGGCACTGGACCAAATAATCTAAGAGAAATATGTGCATGCCCTAAAATAAATAACTTTGGGCTGTCTCGGGACTTTCAAAATACATACTAATTTAAGAAGAATAGATCCTGCTATCTTACCTCCTGAAATAACTCCCCTAACCTTAGTATTTGTACAGTGTATATTTGGATCACTCGTGAATATTAACATGATCCAAATAGCTACCCTGTGCAAACATTTACTAAGGCAGTGTGAGGTGTAGTCTGTAGCTTGATGGAACTTAAAATGCCAATTAAAAATGATGACTTATTTAATGCCAACAGGCCATACCCTGCAGTGCTTACTCAAGCAAAATTCTAATTGACTCCAGTGGGAGGTTTGCTGAAGTAAGAACAGTGAAAAGAGGAAGAGGCATAAGCAGAGGCACGACCTGAGATATTATTCCAGGCATCATAATCAGAAGCATTCTGTATTCCCTGGCACCAGTGAGGAATCTGCTTCGCTTACGGACAAGGATCGGAAGAGCAGGGATTTCTCTGTGTATCCGGAACTCCTTGCCATTGGAGTTCGCTTCAGGGAATGGCTTTGCCAAAAGCTGGCTTTTCATTGAAAACTGCAGATTTAATGTCAGTGAAGTAACTCGTGAGCTTGTGTTTTCCCCAATGGTCTTGGGCAGGTGAAATGGGGGGGAAAGGAGATGACACTAAAACATACTCACAGAAAGTCAAATTTTTACAAGAATCTTTTTATTTTGGAAATGTTCTTGTTTAGAAATTTTCTTCTGAATTTATAAGGTGAAAGCCCATAAATACTTGAACTAGAGAGAAGGTGTCTAAAGAAAATGTGAAGGTGCAAACAAACAAAACAGCAGCATTTCCACCTCGTTAGGCTTTTTTTAGGGCCCTTCTGGTTCTCCATGTCCTGCTCCCAGCAGTCAGACAAAACTGTTCTTTTCATTGTGAGCTAG
>JANHFX010021848.1:25968-238359 GCA_027560015.1 Chloroceryle amazona | reverse complement strand
TTTTTTTAGGGCCCTTCTGGTTCTCCATGTCCTGCTCCCAGCAGTCAGACAAAACTGTTCTTTTCATTGTGAGCTAGTGAGGTATGAGGAACATCACCCGAGCCTTCTGTTTGTTGTCCTTCTCTGTCCATTGTCTGACTATTACTTTGATGTGCTTTTTGATCTCAAAATAAACTGTCTGTGCAAGTTTTTGGTTGCTACTACTCGAGATGTGTTCTCCAGACAGACGAGTTGGAAGGGTTTCCATCATCACTGGATTTATTCCTAAATGCTCTTGACAGTACCAAAAACCCTAGAGAGCAAACCTGATTGATCACTATTGACTGATAGATTAGTTGGTTTGGTATTTTGCAGGTAGTGAGCTGCTCAGTATTCAGTATGTATGCATTATAATGTTTGTTACCTTTATTTTTAATCATCGTTTTAATTTATTGGGCTTCTTGTACAGTTTTACCACTACTACATTTAAATCCTCAGAGTGACTTTACCACAGGCCTCTACACACAGAGAGATGTGGTAAGATGCTAAACCAAAATAGTAAGAAATGCTTCCAGAATTTTTGAAACCTAAGACAGAACAGTTTAATAACTTTGGCTTTTTCTTTAGATATCTACATACACGTAAATGACAGAAGTTTAAATGTGGTGGGTAAATCCACATGTAATGGATTATACACCTCCCCACTAACTTCTCTTCTACCTTCTCCATCCCTTCTCAGAAAACAGAAATGTTTTAAGAATGAGGAGGAAATGAAAGCTGAGCTTATATGGTACTTTTGAAGAAAGTTGTCATATTTTTTTTTCCAGAAATACTGTATTTTCTATTAAATTGCTACATCTCTGTGAGCAACTGATGTCTTGCTCAGATTTACTGTCTTTGACTTCATTTTTAAAAATGCCTCTTGAATTTTGCTAATTATCCTGAGGGATAATTAGATGATCTGTGCATGGAATAAATAAATTGCTGTTTAAGTTCAGCTATTGGTGTAGCAGTGGAGATGTCAGCTGTTGGTTGGGTGGTAGAGGATGTAACCAGGGGCATGGGCATGGTAAAGGAACAGGACTGTTAAAGGCACATGTTCAGTGCAGGTTCATTTTTTAGCCTTTCCAGTCTCTGTACAGGAGGCAAAATGGAAAATCTGGAAAGCTGAGCATTAATTTTAGAGAAGTAGCAACTATAAATAACAACTGTTTTTATACATGACATGTCTAACTTGGTGCTGTCTTTCTAGCACAAGGAGTATTGACGCTATCTGAAGCCCATTTACCTTTGATAAATCTTGGGATTTTTCCTCCTCTCTGTGATCTTGGTCTTTAAATGATAGATATTTATGAGGAGAGGTAGTTGATTTAGAGCTCTTTACTCAGTGTCATCTGAGACTAAGTTTAAATCACTAGAAATTTTTGCATTAGCTTTTGACATCAATGGTGCTGTGTTTTGCAAGAATTATACTCCAGTCAGACTTTGTCCTAGACCACAGCTAGAAGTCAGAAATGTGTTGTTCCTGGAAATTATCTTTCTATTGAGTAGTATGACAATCTGTTGCACATAGGACAATGGTCATGCTACCAAGTACCATGGTAACAGTAATAAATAAGCCAGGCAATAATCCTATATGGATTGTGTTTAAAAGGTAATTCTTGTAGCGATGTGCCTCTGCTCCCAGACAGCAGCTTTAAACGAGGATAAAGATTTGCAAGTCTTCAACATTCACCTGGCTGCAATTAGATTTTAGTATTCAATATGCTTAAAAGCTAGGAATTTTTAAAAGTGCATCTAAATGTTTGCTTAACAATCCTGTGATTCTGGAGAACTAATTTTAAATTAGTAATGTATTGTTATGTCAGCACACCCTTTAAATAAAGGTTGTAGGGTTGGTTTTGTTTGGTTGTGTGTGGGGTTTGGTTGGTTTGTTGTTTTTTTTTTTCCCTTTACTGGTGATAGGAAACTTCAAATTTTCATGGATTAATGAAAATATTTTCCAAATCATGAAGTATCCTGTTAATGTTCTTTCATGGGGTCTCTTGCAGAGGTGAGCTTTCAATTTCGTAGTCTAATGAAAATTGTCACCATTAATACAATGCACAAAAGTACAATACTTTGGGGATCCGTAAAAACAAAATTACCCCACCCCACATCAAAATTTAAACTCACTTTAAAATGTGAATAGCATCCAGGCCTATCACTTGGATATCACTTGATGGTAATGGTTTTGTTCTGTTATGAGCATGCGTCTGTTAGCATGGAGCTGTTAGGAGGGTCGATGGCTGTTTCGGTGCCTCATGGTCAGGGGATGTTTCCTGTAACAGATCTGGTCTCGTAGATCAATTTTTCTATTGGATTTTTGCATTCTGTTTCTGAAAATTTAATTTATTGTATCAAGAACTGATTTAAACAGAATTTCAATCAAGGCCTGACTTTGATCTGTCTCGGCCTTAAAAACCTAAAGAGCTTTATCTTTCTCTCTTTGTTTTTCATGGCCGTGTAGTTTCAAGTGCTTAAAAATTGCAGTGATTTAAATATTCTCTTTTCTCTAATCTTTCTGTTTGTTCAACAGTGCAGGTGAAATGATGAAAACTGCTCAGACATTTGGTTGTTGGAATGGTTGGCTTCAGTGTAGACTGAGATTTTTCTGCCTTTAGCTACAGCCTTTAGTTTCAGTTGACTTCCAGTGGTGTTCTTTGTGGAGATTATTCGAGTGCATATTCAAAACCTTAACCATGTGCATGGGTGTCTGCAGGGCAGTGACTGCTGCAGTACTGCTGGCAGCAGAGACCCTCAGTGATCATAAAATCAAGGGCATTCATAAATGTGTTCCAGGTCAAGAGCAGATGTTTCTGGGGGCTAAAATATGTGCAGTTAAAACATACGCTTTCAGTAGCTGTATCTTATGGGAGGTCTTATGGCCACTCAGTTAGGAAATTCTGTCTAAAAACCACTTGAAAGTTACCACATGAGCAGTTAGTTCTGCCTGGCTGATGACTCAAGCGCAGAGGGACTGCGGCTTCCAGAATACCTGGAAAGTATTAGCTGAACTAACCCCAAGTATGATTGGCCACTAGTTTATAAATACTTATTTTCCCCTGAAAGTTTGCTGCTTGGTAAATATCTTGTGGGGGCCCTTATAAAAGTTGTATTTGTTAACAGCAGTGCCTTTCAATGAGTTTGCTCTCCTGAAATGCAGCCTGTTTCCAAGACCTGTGCCAAGGAAAATGTATCCTACCCGTAATGACTGTAGGGAAAGCAAACAAATAAAAGATCGAACTCTGCTTGTGTCAGTCCTTCATCACAAAGGAGGACACACATGGAAATTATTATTACTTTTACAGCCTGGACATTGGTCAGTGTTCTCTTCTGCTCTGGGTGTGCACTCTTGCTCTTTCCTGCTGAGCATCCTTTGACCCAGTACAGATTGGGTGTCCTCGTATTCTACATTTGTTCAGTTCAAAGAGGAATAATTATATTTGTTTTGTAGTAACTATGCTACCTATTCCATATTAAATACTGCAGCTATACATGTAGACCCATTACCAAGGAAGCAGCAGCCCCTCCTTTGCCCTCAACCCCCCCTGAAATGTTGGATGTGAAATGTCTCACTTTTATCACACCCTGCTGTTGCAACTCTAATGCTGAACTTGGATTCCCAACAAAATTATAGCTTTTCAAATGTTTGCCATGGTGTTGAGAAGCTTACCAGGCATTCCAAATGATTTAAGATCCTTAAATGGTATTGGAACAAGTTACTGCCTTCGTTATGACAGACAGCAGATGAGTGCACTGTACTACTTAGTCTCAGGTTCTTTAACTAAAATGCTGTGATGTTTTCCATCCAATAGTTCTGTAATTTGTCTTCATGTTCACTGTAAGAATTAAGATGGCTTTTTTTTCTTTAAATGGCACATTCAGTATAATTCTTGAGCATTGCTAGGAAGATGATAAAATATTTAATTAATATATCAATGTCAATAGAATGGTGGTTTAAGCTGGGTAAAATTTGGCAAACTTACTTTGCTGACTTCTATAGCTACCTGTTTGGTGTCCTTCCCTTTTTTTTATATATATATTTTTTTCAATTCTGTTGAAAATTGTTTTTAGTAAATTTCAGAAAGTTTGCCAAATGGCTCATAAGATGCAAGCTTTTAATTCTGAGGACCATCAAATACCTAATGCATCCACTGCTAGATGCCCACTTTGGCTTACTGGTTAAGAAAATACAAATTTGATGCCCTCATTAAAGAAAGGAGCTATGAGAGTTTTATTGTGTGTTGGTTTTCCCTCTGGGGTTTGCCAAGACCAGAAACAGCATGTCTGCACTTTCAGGCCACCCGCAAGGGTGTCTGCAAGAATCCACTGGCCGTGTGTTCTGCTTGCTTCCTGGTTCCAGTCTTTCCCACCATGCTGTTTTGCTGCACGTGCTGGGGGGGTGCTCCAGTGATTAGATAGGAAGTGTGGAAGCTGGTCCGCTCCAGGCAGCTCTGTTTTCATTGATATGCTGACCAAATTCTTGCTAATTTCAGATCGACTGCAAATAAAAGGGAAAATGTTGTCTCCTGTGCCATCTTCTGTGAAAGGCAGTGAAGACACCGTTTCTAGAGGGCCTCCGGATTTTACTGGTTAAAAAAAGGCATAAAGATAGTGCACTGATAAAAAATGATGCTTAAGAGAACTGTGATCTGAATTGGCCACTGTGTAAGAAAGGATTTGTAAATGAATATTTTTCAAATATCTTCTTATTTTTAATGAAATGTTTGGAGTAACCAGGACATGCTGGGGCAAAATGGCACCGTTTTATGCGTGTAGGATTAGATGCCTTTGTGAAGATAGGTGTTTAATGGCATACTGCTGGTATTTTATCAGTGCTTTTCTTCTGAAGGAGCTGTTGATGAGGTAATGCAAGGGGGAGGCACAGTCGCTGTCTACAGCAGCGGAATCTGCGACCAATTTGTTCCTACCATGGGCTGGCAGAGGGCTCTGTTTCTGCTGGAGCCAGCTTCTGAGGGCGTGGGGGGGAAGGGGATGCTGAAATCATCCCATGTCATCAAGAGACAAGAGTCTTCAGTGAAAAATTGCTGAGAAAAGAAACTGGTACCTAACATAAGCGTGTGCTATAGAGGCTGCAGAAGATGCTGATAAATACCAGACCTTAGCTCACAGAGGTCTCCAGAAGTCTGATAGAGTTAAACACCCTTTTCCAAGGACTCTCTGCCATTGCTTTGAATTACTTCTAAGGAAATTACTTGGAGGGCTTGGAGGGCTGAGATGGGAAAGAATGTAGTGTGGAAATAATTGATCCTTCTGGTTTATTAGGTTGTGTCCCTGTTGTGGAAGTTTTGTCAATAACAATAACACTGCGGAGATGTCTGTCTGCAGTTAGTCTGTAGCTAGATCAAACATTTCATGGAGTTCTAGCTGCATGATTTCTCCTTGAAGAAGGTGATGTATTGTTTAATTTGTATCTAAGTCCTGGGACATTTTAAAGCACAGCATTGCTATTTATCTTTGCTATTCCAGGCAAAAGTCCACTGGTTATGAGCAGCACTAACCTGACTTTGTGAAAACCTGGCTTGCATATGATTATTAAGTGATTTTGGAATATTTTCAAAGCAGAATTAAGCATGTAACTTTTAAATTTGTTTTGAAAGCATAGAGTGTTTGAAGGAAACCTTTCGATACAGTGTTTACTGAGATCATGCTTGTCGTTCTAATGCAGTCATTTCATTTGTACAGTTTTTTTAAAATGTATTCATTTTTCAATACCTGTTTAGCACAGGGAAAATAATTCCTCGGTGTCTAGCAAGGTTACAGCACTCCCTCTTGTTTCCCTAGTGATAACAAGGGGCTGTTTGCCTGGATCCCATGCTGAGGTTCTCTGTTTGCTCACAGCTAGCAAGCAGACTTGCTCTAGGTTGCTCTTTACAGTTCTTGGGATGCTGGGCAGCTAAGCTGATCCTCTGTTGACACTCTAAATGTTTCAACAGCCCTATATAAAAATCTGTTGCTGCAACTGGTGTGCTAGACTTTCTGCATTAGTAACGTCGTGCTAAGCAGGATGGATTCCTTTACTGACCTTCACGTGGTCAATTAAATCTTGAGTTCCAAGTATCTGAGCTGACCTTCGCTTCAAGGAGGCTTTTATTTAAGCTTTTAGCCTTCCATCAAACAGAAACATTATCGACAATAAAAATAGAATAAACGCCTAGTCTTGCATCCTCTGCTTACTTGAGCAGCAGTATTTGTAAATGTACAGCTCAATTTGGCAAATACAGACAGTGTGTCGACTGCATTTATGTTTAAAAATTTACTTGCAGTGCGGGTCATTCCAATTCAAAAGAAAGTATTTAGCAGATGAGTTGGCAATCGGAAAGACTTTGTAGTGTTTAAAGGAGCTCTGCCAAGAGCTGGCTGGGAAATGCTTGCTGTCCGTTTGTACCTTTTGAAATGAGAAGGCAGAGGAGACATTTGACCTCCGTGGAATGAAATATATGAGGCTGCCTTAGTCAATGAACTGCCATAATCTGGGATGTAATTCCTCGTGACCTCTGCCTCGAAAATGCGAATGAAGAGGGAAGCAATTTGATGACCAATGGCAATAGGTGCTAAATTGTCTACTAAGGGGTGCAGCTGTAAAATAAATTCACTTTTATGAGTTACCTTATGGAATTTTCAACCCCCTTCTCCAGGAATGACAGTATAGTGCAGGCCATAGAGCGCATTCAGCGTACCCTATGAATAGTCTGGGGCACTATTAGGAAAACTCATCCTGGAAATTAGGAGCAAAGCAACTCTTTGAACTGGATGCAGTTTAGATCTTACTTGTAGGAACTGGAGGCTGGAGTTAATTATTTACATTTATTTCAGATTAACTATTTCCAGTCCTACCTAAAGGGAATAATCTTTCCCTGCTTTTTCCTTTGTACAGTCATCGATTTTACTTTTTTCTTCCATGTTCTGAAAGGAAAAGAACAGTAGGAAGGAAAGAGAAACCTGTGTTTTGGGAATGCCTGGGGTGAATGTACACCTGCATCATGTAGCTAAGGAGCATACTCTCTTGTTAGATAGAACTCACAATCCACATCCTGAGTAATCAAAGGAGCCCACTGGTAAAAATTCAAGGCTGTTCTGACCTAGGAAGATAGTGTGGTCCAGAGGTGAAAAACCTTTCCAGAAATTTCCCTCCTAAAGTTCTCTGCCACTTTCAGTAAAGGAGATTTGGTTCTGATCTGCTACTGTGATGTTTATTTTGGTTTTCTTCTTAATGAGAACATAGCCTCACATTTGCTTCTGGTTCAGAGATATTTCTGTGGTCACACTGGCAAAATAATTAGGGTAAGATTAAATTTTTACTCAACGGGATTGCTTTTTTATTAATTAAAACAAGGTAGGACATCTCTGCGAAAAGAGTTGATAAAAAGCATGTTGTCTTACCTGTATTGTTCAGTCCTGATGATTTTTATGCTTGAAACAGTTGAGAATTAATACCTGTCAGTAAATACTAAACGTGTGTGGTGACTGACAGATTAAGCACTAGGGATTCCAATGGAGATTAGACCACACATTCTGAAAGTGCAGATGTCAGTGCTATTTTACGTCACAGTGCTGAGTTTAGCTGCCTTATATTTCACATGAAAACAGAGGCTGTTATATAATCCTTTTTTATTTTTTTCATTTTTTTTAGTTGCTTCACACTGGTGCACTGTTTTGGCGCACTTCATTCTTGCTGAGATTGAGTGATAACTGATGTGCAATAGCAATGTGCAAGGCAATTTAAGGCTGTGAGCCCACTACATGAGTTAAGTAGGTGGCCTCTTGGTTGAATCTGAGGGAGGAGGGGAAAGAGATGTAGGATTTGAGAGTGGGAGCTGAACTGAGACGGTTTAGTGGCAGAATAGAAGTAGGAAAGCAGAGATGGAAAACTAAAGGAGGCACGACTTGGGGAATGTTGTCATATCTATCTGATACCTGTCAGCGCTGCCACCTTTCAGTTGGGTGCTCATCGTTTGATAGCACTCAGAGTTTCCTAGATAATGTGTTTATATATTCATCTGAGATGCACTTTACAAGTATGCATATGAACTCATGTAGAACAAGTAAACGTCCTAAAAGAAATATGTCCTGCCCTGAGGCCTTAAAATCAATGTGGGGAGCAGTGAGCTATGTGCATAAACCCAGCAACGTGAGAGAAAGGATTCACTTCCACCCACGGAAACCAAAGGCTGCAGCCAGTTCTGAGCACATCTCTCTCTGTCACTGATCGCCGTTGCCCAGCAGTGCAGCAGCACCTACTGAAGAGTAACAAATGCTGCTAATAAGTCGAGTAATATTATCAAGAACAGACCTTGTCTTTGTAGCAAACATGTCATTAGCGACTCTTGTTAGTTTTCACTGCACTCAAGGGATGCAGAGTTGGAACAGTGCCCTGGAGAGGCAGAGGACTTGCATCACCGTGAGCATTTAAGGAGAAATTGGCTGCTCCTCCTGAAATATTTACTTTTGCTCCAGTTTTGGGAGATGCTTTTTAATCTATATGTACTGGACGTATGCAATTAAAGGTTCCTTGGCCTGTTTCTTTCCGTCAGTGAACCCTGAAAGAAATTAGGGGTAGCTTTTTTTCCATAGAACTCTGCATTAATAAGATGGTTACATTATATTTCATGCATCAGGGTTTCTGCTAATTGCCTGCCAAGAATGAATTCCTCTTCTCCACTCTGCACATTCCCCTTACATATTTTGACTTTGTTGAAAGCAGGGTTCCTTGTGAGCATCAAAACTCGGTCATAGCTGGCATCTGGGTAAGAAGTAGGTCAGCTCAGCATCACTTCCAGGAAGCTGGTGCAGAGAATTCCCTTGTGTGGCTCAACAGTGATTTGCTTGCAGGCCTCTGATCACTCAGGTTTTCCCTCTGGCTTAGCCTGGCAGGATCTCTGGGAGTGTTTCAACTTCGTTCTGCAGAGGTGTGATTTGGCTTTTGGAACCGTCAGGGCTTCCTTCTGCTCATTAGCTCCTGGGCATTGCAAAGGCTTTGTCTAACATTGGTGGTTTGGCTTGTTCTTTTCTGTAGGTACAGTAAGGCGAAGTCTTGCCCTCCTAAATTAAAATGTGTAACTCACATCTATTAGCTTGATAGAGGTTATTTGGGTGAAACTTGACATAGAGGTCAGAACTGGATCTGCTTTGCCCTGGCCATCTAAGATACATGTGCTTTGCTATGCAAAAAAAAATTAACCTTTCACGAGTCTGAGCCTCAGCATTCAGGTAGCTGAAATTAGAATGAGTTTTTCTCAAGTAGCCCCTGATGTTCATCCAATCCTTATCAGGATTCCAAGGAGAAAGCTAATGTTTTGCTTGTGTTTTCTCCTGACTGAGATGTCTTCAAAGAATTATTTTTTTCCACCTGACTGTAAAGCAGAACAACCCTTCCAGAAACGTAACCAAAAATATCTGCCAACAGAAGGATTAAATTAGCAACTAAAGAGGCTGAGAAAGCTATTTAACCTTTTCAAATAGAAAACCACGTCTTGCTCATTCCACATTGCTTCTGAAGTTGGACTTTTCTTTCTTCCAGCAGTGCAGAAGCAATTTTGAGTGGACGAGAACTGAATTGCTTTAAAAGGGGGAGGATTTTCTAGCACTGTAATAATAATAAAGTGATAGGGAACATGATAGTTGTAGCTTCTGCTGTGTTAAAACTTTGAAAGCCAGTGCTCTCCTGCAGTTTTGCTGCATGCAGGAGCTGGAGATATCTTGTAGAAGTAAGATATTTCTGCTTCAACTCATGCTTCTGCCTAAACTGTTTTATTTGGGTGTGTTTGGGAAGTATGGCAAGGTGATTTGTTTTATTTGATTTGATTTTATTTTTAATTTTTTTTCCCCTCTACTTGGCCCTCTGCAGACGCAAAGTTTGCATAACAAAGACATTTTAATATTGTAAAAGAGCTTTAGAAAAGAATTTGCATTCCTCTACTTGTGGGTGAAGTATTTATTTTATCTATTACGTGGAAAATGAGATTTTCAACTAGATAGCTCTAGTGCTATAAGCACATTCTTGGGTCATAGCCAGACTTCTTGGTTTCCCCATAACATTTACAAATGCAGAGCAGATCTTTGCATGATTAATACTGTTTTTATCCAAGGCAGGGAAGTCCATTTTCTTGTAAATCTTCCCTATTAGTGTGCCTTAAGAGTTAGATATGCACAGAAGAACCCTGCAGACAGATGAGTAATGAACCATAGCTGCTTAAAGCAAAGGCACGATGTGAGTCAGCAGGGACCGAGGTGGGACCTCTGGCACCCAAAGCACCATTGACGTAATTCAGGCAAAGGAGACGTTCCTCTAGCACTGGCGAGCTGCTGCTGCTAGCTCCTGCCAACAGCAGAGGGTGGAACTGTGCTCGGGAGACCTGTGCTGCCAAGAGAGGTGTGGTGGCACCTGCGGTCCGCGATCCGCAGTGGTGATCGCTACCTGGCAAGACCACGCACCGGTCAGCTTTCCTGCTTTCCCACCACTGAGCCCCATCTGGAGATGGATCCTCGTCTCCTTGCACCATTAATGCAGCTGGAGTATCCTGCCACAGCACCCTCTCTTGGGAACGTGTCCTCCCCTTCTGTCTCATCTGAAAATGCCAGTGCTGAAAAAATACAACATTCATTTTGTCTTAATTACACTTCTAGAATGTGTCTGTACATTTGTATAATCAACGCAAGTCAAGGAGAGGCAAAATAAATTGGTGCTTTAATGGCTGGAAACCTATCTAATTTGGAATGTGTTAATCTTTCACAGTTTAATTAAGTGTGGGGAACTGCTAGTGACCCACTTTTTTATTTTTTACACTTTTCTTTTTTAAGCAAGTTTGAAACTTTGAGGGAAGAAGAAATTCTTGATAGAATAGCATTTTAAAACACTTTACCATTTTCTGTTGTGGTCTGCTGATCAAGTCTCAAGAGCATATTTTGTCCTCTTCAGTATTCTCAGTTATGACTTGTTTTGTCATCAATACATTTACTTGATTTTTTGAGAACTGTAAACCCGTGCTGTGAAATTTGTTCCTGAATACGTCAGTGTCTGTTAAACAGAGGTGGTTTTGCTGTGCAGTTCACCATGAGTGACTGACTCTCTTCAGAAGTAGTTGAAGTCGGGCCTTCTTCAAGGGCTGGCATTCAACATAATGCCTTTAAACAAAGGGAAAAAAATAAAAGTATATTGTTTGTCTGATTTTTGACTTCTGGTTTTGGCTTTACTGCTTGCTTCTGCTTAAGCTGGACACCATTATATGAGTTCAGCCTGTTCACTGGCCTCAGGTGGCTTTGGCCGTGCCTGAGGTCTGTGCAGCACCCACTGTTTGTGAACAGGATGTGTGAATTGATATCTACAGAATTCATTTTCTCCCTGATCGTCTCTTGCAGAGATTCATTTACCGCCATATCTACCTGTGCCATGTGCACTTAGCTCACAGCTCTGGTGTGTGTGGAAGGAAGGTCTTTCTCTTCGCAACTTGTATTATTAGGAAGGAGCATCATCCTGAAAAGATGCTGGATGTAAGACTTGAGTAAACTTTTTGTTCTTCATGATTTCTTTGATTCATCCTAGCATCTCCCTTGACAGGGGCATAAAACTGTCCCAGCTGAGTGTGTCGAACTGAGGAGTTAATATTGCTGTTGAGCTGCTTTATTTTGAGGCTGCAAGGTTGTACTGGATGGGAAGTCAGTTATGTACATCTCAGTCTTTTTTTCTTGTCATGACTTTCTTTCTGGTGTCTGCGTGGTTGTAGGTTTTTTGTTTGTTTGCTTTTGTTTTGTTTGGTTTTTTAAAACCCAAACAATGCTCTGGTGATTTATGTCATCTTTCCACTAGAATGGCTTCCTCTCCTTGAACCAACTTTTCACATGCAAAGACTACTGCAAGACATTTCTTTTCAATCGGGTGTATATTTTTCCTCTGGTGGCAGTGACCTTCACACCCAGGTACTGACTGTCCCTTTTATAGGAATGATCCTTCAAGCCCCATCTCGCTGGCATCACGCTGATTGCCTTTTCCTTCGCCTAGCGCTTCAAGGTGGATGATTAGTAACAGGCTTCATCCACCCTAGATGGCTGTATCAAGTTGAGAGAGACATATTCAGGTTGCATCTTTATTTTGCATCTGCTGCATCTCTCGTAGGAGCGCTTTGCTTGTTTTAGCATCGCTAGGAGCACCCGTTCACTTGTTTTAACTGGAGGCAGTGATTCTGTTCTCTCTACTTGCTGAAACTTCAGGGTGTGTTTGGTGTTTCTGTATCTTATTAGAACCCGTGTACTTCCTTTGGTGTCGTGACTATTTAATTCACTCTGACAGTAGCTTTACGCTATTTTCATCTGTAATTCTGAGCAAATGTGCATGGTATAGTCCATGAATTACTGTTCATACTGTGTTTAACTGTTTGGACTTGTGACCTGATCTAGGTGATCCTGCTCTGGCAGGGGGGTTGGACTTGGTCTTTTGAGGTCCCTTCCAACCCCTGACGTTCTGAGATTCTGTGACTCTGTGCGTGTGTCTCTTTCCCTATACCTAGTGCTGCCTTTGCTTTGCAGACAGGGTGCTGCATTAATATTACTCATGCAGAACGTTATGTTCCAAGCCACTGAGCCCTGTTGCTCCCTACTTCAACATGGGGTGTTGTTTCCTTGTCTGAAAGCTGTAACATAATTATTCCCTTTACCACAGTTAGTGCACATGACCTGTTACACAAAACACTGTTTTACTACACTGGGTATTTCTCCTCCCAATTCCCACACATCTTTGTATTAACCTCATCTGTGCTTTGTATTTGTGCATTTGCTTTTTGCTTGCTTTCTTACCTTCTTAGGTATCGGATGAATGGATTCTGAAGCCTGTACCACACATCATCTTGCTTGTAGATCTCAAAGTTCCCGAGTACTCTTATTTGCTTCCTATATTTTTATTTCCCCTTATTAATCTACTGCGTATTAGTTCATCTTGTTAAGATTTCCTAAGACTGTGACATGGCCTTTTCATGCAGATTGGCAGCCGACCAATCTGCTGCTTCTCCAGATTCATTATTATGCTGCTTTGGTGCGTGATGGACATCGTGGGGTGAAAATGCTTGAAAATTTAAAAATTTATGTATATCCTCCCAGTTTGTGCTCTTTGTAGCCCGTGGCAGCCGTTGCCCATTACAGATGATAATGTGGCTGCTCTTATTCTAGTTCTCTGTGTCTAGCTTCACTGCCATTTTTCAGCGTGATCAGAAGGATTTCCAGTTTCTAACTAAATTCGTTTGATGTCTGTCTTCTCAGGGGCAGGACTCTGGTACATTGCCATGATCATTGTCTGCTCTGTGTGTGTGTGCAGGAGGGAGATTCAGAATTCTTAGCCGCTGATACCAGGTATCTGAAGGAGCTAATTCCTTTCTGTCACTGCAGAAGAATACAAGGAGGTGGAGCCAGGGAGGCTAACACTTGCACTTTTTTCCTTTCTATTTGTGTATCATCTCTTCTCACCAAGCACTTTCTACATGCAGAGCTCTCTAGATGTTTCCTTATATGTGAGTATACTGTAAAATCGCCCATTGGGTAGTGGTAGCCGTTGAAAAAGAGATTGTTACCTCATTAATGAACATTTGTATAATCCTTGGAGGCTTGTGAATGCAAAACTTGATTGAACTGCAGAACTGGTGGTGGTGATGGCTGCCTTTGTTCCCACTCAGCTTTATTATTGCAGCTGCATACCGAGCCATTTCCCCTCCTTGCTGGTACTTGAGCACTTTCTTCTCTGCACACACCACTCCCAACAGCTTGCATTTTTTAAGGAGCACAAGTATGTTGTTTGGGTAGACCAATGGTCCGTGCAGCCCGTGGCTCTGTTCCAGCAGTAGCAGCACTCCCTTGTAATCCCCATCATCCCCCATCATGGGTTTAGGGAGGTAGAGGTGCCTTCCTGCCTCTTCCCTTTACCATCTGTTTATGGACAGACTTTTGCAAGATGTTTTTTTCTCCTTTGCTGTAAGATATATTGGTTGAAGCTTATCAGTACTAAACTGCAATACTATCTCTTAGCCTGCGCACCCGCTCTTCAGTGATCTGCCTTCTTTTGCATTTGATGCCCTTTGTAGCGCTCGCTCGCCTATGCCCACTGAGTATTTAAAGTCAAATCTTATTCTACTCCCACTTGTTATCCATCTAACACTGCTATCCCCGTTGACAGCACTGATCCTAATTCCACTGCCTGCGTGCATGTCTCCTGGCTGAGCTCCAGGATCCCTAACAGGGTCCTGCCAGAGACTGTCCCTTGTCCTGTCGCCCGTTGTCAGTAGTTCCCAGGTTCTGTGTCTGCCCTGCATTCCAACCAGAGCGCTCTCTGGGCTCAGCTTCAGCTCTTGCTTGGATTGAAGGCTGGGGGGACTTTACAGATTACAGGTTCTCCAAGGGTCCTTGTGTCCTGCTGACTGAGGGTGAGGCATCGGAGGTTGGACTAGATGACCACTGGAGGTCCCTTCCAACCCAAACACTTCAATGATTCTATGATCTTCCGTAACAACTCCAACGTGCAGTTGAGGATAGACAGCTTTTGCTGGAGAATCTGGTCCAAAGCGTGCATTCCATGGGCAGAGGCCCCGAGTAGGGCTGAGTTTAGATAGGTCCTCTTCCACTTGTGCTCGTGGGCAGAAATGCAAGAGGAAGAGATGCTGGTTTTACTAAAAGTGTACTTACTTTGTGACCTTTGGCCATTCTTCAGATGTTAAAGTTAGTTATTCATAAAGATAATTCCCTACCCTGGTAATTAAGCTTTCACCTTAGAGCTCTCCTCAGACATGTGTTTCCTTTTCCTTTTCTTATTAAAAATGAATTGGTTGAATTATGCTGTGATTTTCATCCTGGCATTATCCTCAAAGAATCTCGATTGATCAGAAATGAGACTTATTTATTTATTCTCCTTCTGGAAATAGATCAAATTTGTTTTAATCAAGCAAATTCAATTTCATTGTTCCTCTTTGTGATCTTGAGAGCGCTCCCCATTAATCCAAGTTTGTCTAAACTCTGTGGTTCCCTAGGGCATAGATGTAAGCTGGTGTGATAGAATTACACTTGTCACTAACTCTGGGAGTCTTCCTTGGCATAAGGCTGTTTATAAAAGCCTGAAGGGTATGAGTGATCTGGGTATCAGGACTTAGTGCCCTTCTAGGTAGGTACCCCCCCCCGGTTTTAAATAATATCTTCAAGTGTGCTAGAAATAAACTGAGGTTGTCTTTGTTGTCACTCAAGACATTTGCTTTAACCTTACCTTGTTAAGCACCTATATTTTGAGAAGATGTTGGAGTTAAAGTGCCCAACTGATTGTGGCCAAAATGCACACATTGGTGTGTGTAAATGTCATTCATAATTTTCTGGATTTATCCCACTGCATGTACTATGTGAAGTATTCTACTGTAAAGATACTATCTTGATATTCTGTGTTGTAGGGTGAAGTTCCCTACTAATTTCATTATGCTAAGGCTTGATCCACCTAAACGGAGGTAGTGGTAAAAATTATGTTTACTCTTTCATCTCAAGAAGCTTAATTAAAGACAAGAACCTCTTGTTCAAGTTGGCCTTCAACTGAAGAGCAAGGAAAGTAGTGCTTGATCCAGGGAGCTTAACAGCAAACTTTATACACATGTGTCCTTTAAAAAATGAATGTAAACTGTAAGTCACAACTGGAGTGTGGTAGCAAAGCTCTCTGCACAGGTATACAAATGGTGGGCTTCTATAAAAAATATTATTTGAAGAGGAAGAACTCTGTAATATAGTGACCCTGTTTATTTCCTTTTGATTTTTTGGGGGTTTGGTTTGGGAATTTTTTTTCTGTTGGGGTTTGGTTTGTGGTTTTTTTTTTTAATCATCTTGATAAAGTCAGTCCATGCCTGCTAAAGAATATTCTCTGGACTGAGACACTTAGTTCTGTGCTAGTACTTAATAATGAAGACATTATTTTCAGATTTAATCTATTGCTTACTTCTGCTGCCAGTAGAGTTGAATGCTGTCACTTTCATTCTCTGTCTCTATGGCAATTTGAGCATTCCAGTGCATGTGTGCGGAGACAAACTTTGGCTTGTACAAATGCCATGGAATGCACCCTTGAAAACGGCACGATTGGGTGGGTTTTATCTGAATAAAATAATCTCAAATTCTGACAGAAAGCAGGAAAGCAAAGGGAGGCCAAGTGTGGCTGAAATGATCTTCTTACCCATTGAAAGCTGCAAAAATCTGGCCCGACGCAATTAAGTGTGAGGGCTTAGAGGGTGGGTTTGTTGAATTTTGTTGTTGGCTTTTTTTGTGTGGTTTTCCTTTGGTATTTGACCTCTGTGTAAAGGCAGAGCGAGGAATGTCAGAGGGGGAATATTGGTAGTAGAAGGAAGATGTTTTACTGTGTTTCTATCAGGCAACACTTTGTAGGTCTCGAAGCTGAGTGGAGTCCTGGAGAGAGTGAAATGATGGTCAGTGACCTGGAAGTGGTGACACAGAGTCAGTTGCCCGCAGGGCTTCTGAAAGAAAAGTTGGAGTGAACGTTGTCAGGAGAGCATGAAGTTGAGTTCTGCTGCATGTACCAAGAGCCTCCTTTTTCATTTGGATGGCAGAAGGGATCCAAGGAAACCAAAGCCATAAAAGCTCTGGGGAAACGAGAAGATAATTTGAAAACTAGGGTAGCAGCTTTTTGGGGGTATTCAAAATGAATAAGTTTTTTGCAGCTCTGGGAAGGAAAAGTCATCAGAAGTGAAATACCAGGGGCCCAAATGAGTTTGTAGTGATGTGTACACAGCAGCAGAACGCGCTTTGGGAATGTTACATGGGAAGCAGCTTTGAGACACTTGGGGAGCTTTGTTGAGAGTGAAGAGTCAAAGATGACCCCCTGACTGTGGGCCTGAGTGTTACAGCTGCAGTGATTGTTTGCAGAAATAGTCTGCAGTATTAACCCAGATCTGATTATTGCTCACGCATGTACCGTGGATTCAGAGAGTAAGTTGAGCAAATCCTTGTTTTTCTTCACAGCAGAAATGTCAGGGAACAAACATTGGCTACCTTTACCGGAATTCCCACTAGCAAAAATAAACAACAGTGTTTGAAAGGAAGTGAAAAATCTCTGTAAACTGCCTAAAAGGAAGCTTACAGCCCACGTTTTTCTGGCTGTACATTTTATTACCCTTCCATCTTCTTCCACTAATACTCCCATTGCAAAGAAAGAAAGAGCTTATATCAATTTGGCTGCTGGTACGTAACAGAGGTATTCAGGGTATGGAAGTTAAAGGTAAAACAGAACTAGTTTGTAGACCTTCATAATTATTACAAGCAATTTGTGTACAGTAAAGGTCAACAACACACTAGCAAATTGTGTTTAATTTTTCTTTAAAGTTAAAAAAAGTATGTAGTGCTTTGTCATTAATATACAGCAGGAGGGCAAATTAGAGTTACACTGAGCTGCGCTTGCTGTATAAATCACAAATCTTGTTTGCAAAGAATTAACATCATATCTGGCAATTTAAAAACTGCCTTTAGCTCCAAATAAGGATTGGCTTTAGACAGCTTAACGGTGTTGAAATAAAAATAGATCTCTTTCTAGAAAGAGCATTTCTTTTGGTAGAGAAATTAATATTTTATCTTTTCTGAAGTGGAGTTTTCTCAGCCTTAGTTGTGAAATGGTAATGTGCTATAGAAAAGATTGGTTATCTTTTCCTTGGTCCATGCTCCTGATTCCAGATTGATTTTATATACTTTTTTTTTTTTTAAATAATGGAAAGACTTGGTTGTGTCACCAGAGGAGACAGACACCTGTTTTTGTGGGCTGTTCGGGTACAGACACATGAACACTTCTCAGACACAGGTTATTTACAAGGAAGTTGAGGGGAGAGGTGGGGTCCTTGTCATTGTTGGCCTTTTTTTTCTTCCTCTAGCATATCAAATATGTTTGGTATGTTTCTGAGAGTACAGACAAACTCTTGCATGGTTCAGGGCTTGACTCCAGCTGTCTAATGAAGTGGAATGAGACACAGAAGGAAAATGCACCTTTCCCATTGGTTTGCCCTGTCACATTAATTCTCCCCTGGATCTCTTCACTATGCTGGCAGCCTCAAAGTGGAGCCCGTGCAAACAGTAAAATGTGGCTTGCAATGTATGTTGGGCCTTGGGTTTTTTGTGTTTTGTTCTCTGGGTTTTTTTCTTTCCAGGGGAGGCAGGAGGGTAGTGTTATGCATGTCAATAATGTAAATTAAAGGCAGTCGCCTTGTGCTGAAGACTTACCTCTCCTCCTGTGGATCCACTTTTCTTGCTGACCTCATCCCCGTCCTTCTCTTCTCCTCACAACACATTGGAAATGCTACATGTGGAACACCTTCATCTTAAAAAATGGTTTATTTTAGTGTGAATCTCCTCATGTGTGTCCTCTTATCCAGCTGGTACCCAATTCAGTTAATGATCTTATATACTGTGAGGTGTTCAGAAGTGGTTTAAGACTCCTCCCTTACTGCTGCTGGTAGCTTTGGTCTGAACGAAATACGTTATGCAAGTATTTTGTTGCTCTTTTGTAATAATGCTGCTAATTACTACTTAAAGACTCTTCCTAATTTGTTGTAGTTAGGCTTGATCAAAGACTGATATAAACAGATATTACGGCTGGACACTTGTGTTTATTTAAACTCTTATAGCTCGGAGAACTCAATTAGAAGAGAAGAACACATAATGATTGTGTGCAATGCGAAAGAATAAAACAAATAATTTCCACAACCTCTTTAATTTTTTAGATACTTTCCATTTGGTTAACAGATGTGTTGTTCTGTGGCTCTTTGAGCTACTTCAAATTCTGTTTATACATTTTTTATGTTTCTGTGAGCCACAACGTGTAGGCATTAGACACAAAATTCCAATTCATGTTCTTGATGTTTTAGAGGAGGAAACCATATTTGTCATGTCTGTCTTTTTAATTTTTTTTAAATTATTTTTTTGTGTGTGTGGTGGTGTTGCTTTGCCTGTTTGTTTTGTCACTTGGAAGGTGTTTAATGCAGCCTTCCTAGGGACGAGAGACAGCGGTGGAGGAAGATTAACCTTCCAGTGACTTGGACCTGTTTTCATTGTCAGCAGTAAGGAGGTCCATAACACAGACTCTTCCTCATACCATTTTTGGGGTTTAGTTTGAGACAATGAAAGAAAAAAAAAAAAAATAGTGTGTACATCTCCAGTGGCCATCATGTGTTGTACTGGACACGTGGTATTCCAGAGCAGAAACTATATTCTGGGTAGATCCTATGAGGAAAAAAATTAGATATTTAAAATACCTCCTTATGTTGTGCCTTGCATTTTCTCGTGTGTGTGGCTGTGATGTATGAAGTCAGCTTTTTGGTATGATCTCGTGGGATGCAGTAGAGCTTTCCTGAGGCTGCATACCAGGAAGAACTGATAGTGTTGGAAAGGACACCAGTTCTTAAACTGCTCAAGTGGATTTTGAGTACTGAATTGTTTTGGAACAAGACCAGCCTAAGTGAACTTTGACATACTTGGTAAAATTGTTTAGAAATCTGTTTTCACTTGTGGAAGATGTGTTTAAACTTTTCCTTTTTCTATACGGAATGTCCCAGACAGGGCTGGCTCTTACCTTGTTACTGGGGGTCTTATCCCCACCAAAACTTTACAGAAGTGCCAAAAGTACTTCCTGGGCATTCAGAATCAGCAGAAAATGGAGTGAAAATTAAAGAGAACAGTGTCATAGCATCAAGTAAATTCCATGTAGCAACTTGTTCCAATATCTAAAGTTCCTGCTGGAGATCTCTGATGCCTTTGTGCCCCTTCTGCCTGTCCTGCGGTGGCATTTTCCTGTTCTGTCCCCAGGCTCCCTGGGCTGGGCATGCAGCCTCTTGGCCTAAGCACCAAGAGGGCACGTGTAGGAGAAACTTGCCGTGTCTTCTGTAAAATAATAGATGTGGTTTGTTTTGCTGCGTAGCATACGAATGTTCTGCCCTGTGCTATACCTGTTTTGTATGAATTTGTTCTTCTTGAGATCTGCAGTATTACCCAGGCATGCATGTCTGCTACAAAATTTGAGATCCCCACCAGTGAAGAATTTTACAGGCACCACTGATCCTAGAACAGAGTTGTGATTATCACATTGCTGCGTAGCAAACACTTTGGACCAAAAGTACAAAGTTGTCTAACTTAGGTGTGACTGGAACTTGGATATTAAAATATTTTTCTAATGTCCTTCTAAAATATTATTAGTCTTAGATTCCTGCTGTGTGCCTCATCTTTTGGTCCATCTTCTGTTGTCTTTTGTTTTCAGTTGGTGAACGAGACCTCAAACTAAACATAGGCTGTAATCCTGCAGAGTCTTCTCAGGGGGTTCTGCCCAGGGCTTGCCCCAGGCCAGTGGTATCACCCGTCTGACAAAGACAGCCCCACGTGTGTGTTGGTGAACAGCTGGATGGGGCTTCTGCTCCTTCCACGGCTCTCGAGCCCTTTTCAATTGCATCACTCTCACAAGTGGTCAGATCATACCGTTCTTCTTTGGCAAGTTTCCTACCTTGCAGCGTGGGACTGTTACTGGAACACCTAATGATGCAGAACATGGTTGATGAGCCCTCACTAGAGCCATATTCTTCTGATGTAGTTGATGAGGGTGGATTTCTTTATTGCTTTCTAACTTCATCTGTCAACTCATCACACAACTACTCTGGGGTATGTCCTTTTTCTCCTTTGCTTTCTCCCTTCTCGCCTCCTTTCCTTTGCTTTCTCCCTTCTCGCCTCCTTTCCTTTGCTTTCTCCCTTCTCGCCTCCTTTCTTTTTTTTTCTTTATTTGTTTTTTGTTTATCTTTTCAGAGACACAGAAACTTTGAACAGACACTCCTGTGTGTGGTGCTTTGGTTTTGGCTTTTTTTTAATTGGTTCATTTAATATGGTCAAACTAGCTAAAGGGGAAAATGAATTGGAGATGACTGAGCAAGTTGAATAAAGTGATCTGGGAGCAGCTAGAAAACACAGATGGGGTGACTTCCTTCTCTGTGGATTGTCTGTTCTCCCAGGACATTTGTGTGCAGGTGTTTTGCACATACAATTCCTCCTGAACTACTTTATAGGTAAATTTATTGATAGTATTCACCACGGGAATAAATTAACGTCATAAATCATCAGCATTATGACACTTGTTGATGATCCCCTGTTAAGAAACTGAGGCAGAGAAGTTTACTGCTAAGGCCAGAAAAGGCAACAGCAGTTTCTGGTTCTGGGTCTGAAGCTTAGGCTCATAGTCCCCTCTGAAGGACTTCTGGGTGGAAGTCACCCAGTGATCTCTTGTTGTAAAACTCCATGTTTAGTTCTAGTGAAGGCTAATAAAGCCTTTTTTATTTGCTGAGTTAAAAAAAAAAGAAAAAAGCAAAAGGAAAGCATAACAGATGAGTTTATTGGTGCACATATATTACAGCTGCTTTGACATTTATGTTTTCCATGCTGATAGATGAATGATTTCTGTAGAAGTAAATCAATCGCACCAAAACTAGTAGAACGAAGCACCAGGGTCTCTCTAGTCTGAGAGAATGGAGGTTTTGAAATATTTTGAAATATGATGTAACACATTTCTCTTCTAGGAGAATTTGCTAGAGTTTTTTGGTCCTAAAACACACAGGACAAATTGCAGCTTGATGTTCAGTTTAAACATTCATTCACGTTCCAAGGAGCTGCTGCTCTTACTTCTGAACAGGAGATTAAGAAACTCCACAACTTCTTTCCAGACATTTAGGGTTCCTTTCTATTCTAATTCACCCAGCTTGCTTCTGCCTAACTCTGAATACTGTCATCCAGACTTTGCCCCAACTTTCAGTCAAACTATTGTAACTTGTTGCAGTGCTTTCCTGCCAGCAGAAAGCAATCATTTGTTATTCTTAGCAAAGTTGTTTTCTTAAGTAATACATATTTTAAAATATTTCCTTGCTTACAAAACACAAAGGCAAACCAGGTGTGGAAGGAATGTGCTAAGCATCATAAAGCTTTCTGAGGAAGTAATTCAGTGATTAATTTCATAATTGGGAGTCGGGAGAAAACATTATCATGTATTATGACAGAGTCCTAGGAAAGGCACTTAAAGAGATTGTGAAAAATCTATACCAGCACTTTTGATGAAAAAATTTTACTTTTGCACCACAATTTGAATAGCAAAACATTTACTGGCCCCCTGTGGGTTCCTGAATGATTATTCTCTCTTCCCTAGCTGTGAGACAACATGAAATACTATTATTATAATCATCTACTGTTACAAAATAGCAATGGCTAATACGGAAACCCAAGTGTACAGCGAATTTATGGGATGCACGACTCTCAAACCTGTAAGCTCAATATGGTCTTTGGGGAATCTGTCCTTTAAGATAACAGTGGAATTAAAATGTGTACAAAAGTACCTAAAGCTCTGAGGTTCCACTTCGTCCGTCCTGAGCCAGGTGCTAAATCTGGAATAGGTCTTATCAGACTGATACAGGGTTTCCTGCTTTGGGAAGGTGTGCACTGAACGATGGGATTCAGTTGTTTTACCGTAGCTGTCTAATACCATTTCACATGCTCTGGGACAACAGAAGTGTGCGTGCTCGACTGGGAGGCATGATGCAGCCTTCCTGGAAAGCCAGCTAGAGACCAAGGCTTGTAGAATGGTGGTAGACACACATGTTTAGGGAGCTGATGTCTGGCTAATTAGTCTAGAGTGTTTGTCAGAACAAAGATCATAGACTCTTAATGGGAAATAGCTGACAGAAAAAATCAAAGCTAAGTTTGCTTTGGTACAGTGTCCAGCACGTAGAGCTGTAACAACAGGCAGTACTGAGCTGAGAAGATGAAAAAGATTTTGATTTCTTCTGTGGAGGGGGAAAGAAAAGGGTTCTCATCAAAAGCAGGCCCTTAATTATTTTCAAAGGAGGCATTTTCCTCTTAAAAGCAGTTTTTTATTCACCCTTCCTTAAGGTCTCCACTTTTGAAACATAGCTATGGGAGGGAAACTGCTGTCCCCGTGGAAATCAATAGGGCTTCTCCTGCTGATATCAAGGAAGGAAACTTTGATCACTATATATAAGCTACCTACCTAGAATTAAGAAGTCTATCCCCTGCTCTAACGTGTGTGCCCTCATGATGTATTTATGTTGCATCTGTTCCCATAAAGCTCGAGGCTTTCAGATGAGACCTTTATATCTTTCACCTTATAGAATTTACATCCCCATGACACCTGTTGTGCAGATAATACCTGCTCTGGCACCTTTTCCATCTGTCTTCTCCTGAGGCGTGCTGGTTGTGGGTGCTGGATGGCTGGCTTCTCTGTTGGGGGATGGTGGGATTTTGGCATGCTGTCGCCTCTACAGCAGTTGGGGTGGAGGTAAATAAGTCGAATGAACATGTAATATTTATGTTGTTCTCTTGGAAGGCTGCTCAATGATGCAAAGTTCTACTGGTAAGAATCTTTATTGTTGAGGATTATGAAAATATCCGAATATCAGATTTATTTAAGTATGGGCTGTTATTTTTCACACTAGCTAAATGTTACCAATGGGGGAAGTGAAGTCACATAAAAGAATGATTTTTAAGCTTGCGGCCTTTGCATTTTTCCTGTGCATTCTGGCTCACACAAATTTCTTCACAGTAGGTGCTGCAGCTTTCAGAAAAATCTCGTTTACAACCACATTATTTTCAGAATTAACTTTCTGCAAAATCTATTGTTTCCTTAAAAGGGATGCAGCTGTCTTCTGTAGCCCGTTGTTGTGAGAGTGGCCTCACGGGTAGCAGTAAGGTAGTTTCTGAAGGGAGCCGACACCAAAAGCAATGAGCTGCCTTGTGTTGTTACTGTTACTCACCACCTTTAATTCAAAGGCATCACAATAAGAAAGCGATGCCATCGGTTCAAGCAGCATTTTGGTTATTCCTGCCTTAGAAGTGTCATTGACCTGTAGGGAAACTCTCGGATGCCCAGGCAGTTGCAATGCAACCTACTCAAAGGCCAGAGTACTAAAACATCTTACTAAATGTCAATGAATACATTTAGCCATTAGGATTCAGAAAAGGTACCTTGTTTTCGAGGCTCAGATTGAAGAGAACAGAAAGCAGCACCCAGATCTATGACAGAGACACAGATCAATGGAGGATGCTTTTTAAAAATGTATAGGGTTAAAAAAATCTTTTACCATGTCTTTGGGAGGACTGGAAGAGTTAGTAATTAATTTTGCATTGATTGATTGTAAAATGTACACAATTAACAGAGCCCCCAGGTGATTAAGCTGCAGGAACTGACGCATGTATGAATACAGGGCCCTTACCCTATGGGGGTGGTGTGAGCAGAGCAGCTGCTCTGTGCACTGTGTCCTCGTGCCAGCGCAGAGCTCGTGGAAGGTAATTGCCAGTTACAGAACTGGAGCAGAGTGCATTTTGGACTGAAACCTCCCTGGGGATTATATTCTGCCTCCTCAGGGATGAGCCAGGGGTTATGGATGAGAGACAGTTTTGTTAGTTAAACAATCACAAAGTTAGTCTTATGGATTCAAGAAAAGGGCTTATTTTGTGTGGCACTGGGTGGCCAAAGCAGGTGACAGTAAAAATAAGCATCAAAGAGGTTTTGTATGATGCTAGGTCATGACACTTTTCAACGTTGCTAGATCTTGACACTGTGGGTAAGAATAGCTCCAGCAGGAGAAGAGAGAATAAGGGTTTCAAAAGGGTAGGGGGAAGAACAGTGTGCTAGGCAGTGAGCTAAGCTTTGGTATTTAAAGGAGGTCCAGACTTCCTCAAAGTTTGGCAGAGGGAGAGCCCCAGTTCTGGTGCTGGTGCTCTTTCTGGATCGCTATCAACAGTGCAACATCCTAGCTAAAGGGCAGACTAAATTTCAGCAGTGTTGCTGCATTTTCAGTAAAATAGAGTTTGCGTTTTCACAGAAGTGAGTAACAGCCAGGTTTTGCTGGTCAAGGTTTTAAATGTTATCCCCTCAGCTTCTAACTCTCCTCCTTTCTTAGATTCAGCAATGTAATGCCAGGCTCGCTCTTCCTTAATCTCTTCCAAGGAGCACACTTGAACAGGAACAGATGGCACCTGATACTTTCAAACATGAGGGTCTTTTCTGTAAGTGATTTTTGGCTGAGACTCTATATTTTGAGCACGTAGCTTTTCAGTTTCCATGTTGTATAGATGATGTCCACTACCTCAGGACCCACTGCATGACCACGCTGTCCTAAGCAGTGCGTCAGTTTGGGTGAAGATATGGTCGCTCTTTGGAAGTTGTAGTTTATTGCTATAGCATTGCTGTCTGTTTCAGCAGAAGGGGAAATCTTGTGTCATGTAACACATAGGTGAATATTTAATTTGTGTTTGTTTATGATGCTTTCACATCTTTTTTGTAATCTTTTTCCCAATTGAATTTTACCTTCACTGTCTAAACTCATGCAGCTCGGTAACAGTTGTGCCTTTACTAAATGGCTGAGTTAAAAGGCAGTATTAGTGCTTGGGCAACTCACAGGGGTATATGCACATGTTCTTCTCTTTGGATTGCGTTCAATGAATTTTCAGAACCATATGGCAACGTACCTTAACTATTCTTTCTGAAATAGTCTAACTGTTGCAGCCTTCTGTTCTAATTAGTTACATGTTCTGAGCTTTACCAATTCACTGGAAAAACTGCACGCTTAATATTGCTTGAATTTTACACAAATGCCTTTTGTTCTTGTGGGTGTATTTTAATACTGTGCGTGTGAAATGCAGATAGCTTCTCAGTTGCTTGCTTTACTTTTAATATCTCCCCAGACAATACATCACTATTTTGAAACTGTTTCCATTGTCTATTACAGTCAAAAGTATTTCTGCTAAATTGTTGGGATTTGGTAGGTTGTAGAAGTCATGCTTCCTCTGAAACCAGACGATTTCATTGCAGAACAACAGTGAAATTTATTTCTGATGTCCATTCCAGCTCTGTGAGGGCAGGGGGAAGTGGAACCCAGCATTTCAATCAGGAGTGTGCTAGCCCATCATTTCCAGGTGTTTGAATGTTCTCCTGCAATACATTCTTCAAGGACTTGGTGTTTCCTAAAGGAACTGGGTAGACCTGCTTTTTAAAGGTAGTCAAATCATTCTCACGACACGAGTACGTAATGACAGGGTTTTGCAAACTTTTCTTTTGCTCTTACCTCTTTTCCTTTGTGATGGCAAACACAGCGGCATGTTCTAGAGCACTTCACCATACTGCTTTATGCACTTTTGATTAGCAACTGTGAGAAGAATGGTATGGTTTGTGCTGTTTGGTCTATTGGAGATGGCGCTGTGCCTGCATCACGTGTAAATTTTAACCTGCCTCTTCAGTGAGAGTATCAAATTTATTGTTTTTATTATCCAAGAGAGTTTGGAAAAGGGAGGAAGCGGACAGAGTTGGTTGGCATGAGCTTATGAACACTAACTGCTTTTTTTTTAATTTTTAAATTAGTAGGCTGTGTTTGTGTGTAGAAGAGAGGAAAATACCTACCATAGGACCTTTTCATCAGTAAAAAGAGAATCTCCATTCTCTTGTTCCCAAAGGCACTGTGCAAGTAGAATAATATAAGCTGTAATATCAAATCAATCACATTTACATTTCAAAAGCATCCTTCATAAAAGTACCCCAGAGGGCTGTATCCAGCTAATAAAACCACAAATAAAATAAAATATTTAACAAGCTATATCAAGCACAGGTAGGTTGTGCACGTTTTATAAGCCTGACCTTAAAAATGGACAGCAAATGAGATCTTTTTCAAAGAAAATTTTAAAAAGAAAAAAATTCCATGTCTATAGCTTGGGACCAAAGAAAAAAAACCACAAGGTGTAAGGAATCTGTAATATCTGCTCATGGATCAGAGGGGAAATTCACTGAAGCTAAATAGAGTACTGGCCTCAACAGGAGAGAAAAATGGTCATATGGAGGTGAAACACCCCAACACTACACTGAGGAGCAATTGTTTTGCAGGAAAAAAAAAATATTGCTTTCTTAATTGATTGTTTGCTCTAGAACTGAAGCTGTGGGATCAGATGCTCAAAATTAAAACACTTTCTTAAAATTCAATTTATTCCCAGCTTACTACAACTGTGTCGTGCTTCCAGTTCCGCTTTGAAAAGCAATGAGCGAAGTGTGGGGATTTATGTTTAAAAAAAGGCAGAGAGGTGGCCTTGGATGGCCTTTGAGCCAAGGACATTTGAAGCTGGCCTTTCACCACAAACACTTCCACGCTATCGCTTCTCCTTAGCATCAGAAAGGTTCCATTTAAAAGGTTTAAAACAGGACAGATATGCACTCGAGTGTTACTGTCTCTCTTCAGCTTCTTCAGAGTCTTTTGGATTGTTCTCCAGTTATTTAAACTTTTTTTTTCTTTGTATGTTGTAATGCAGTATTTTTGCCCTATGCTTTTCCTACTAGATAATGTTCTGAATTGGACTAAAGCTATTGGTACCAATGGGGAAAGAACAGTTTTCCCAGATGAAGGGCAACTATTACGAAACGGAGATGCTCTTTTACAGAACAGATGGCAGAGTGAGAGCAGCTTCCACTTCAAACATGAGCAAGCACAGGGTGCGTGTGGGCAGAAGGTTTCATTGCATATGATTTTATGAAGGCTTGAATCTAGGAGCGAGAGAAGGTAGAAGGAGTACTGGAGCAGTGAGAGAGGGCTGTATTTAAAGCATTGGATGAAGTCACAAAATCCTTGGCAGTCTAGTTCAGAGGAAAAGCCAAAAAATCCTTCTGGATTAAATGTCAGCTAGAAAGAAGATTGGCACCGTGTGAATAAAGAAAACATCTCCTTTAACATTAATTTCTGCTGGGGTCAAGGCAAGTCAGTTTGGTTTGGTTTTGTGTTGTTAGCAGACAGAATTGCATGAAATGCTTGGTTATAGCATACATTTCCTATCCTAATGAAAATTGCAGGAATCCTGAGTTGGCTAATGAATTTTGTCAAAAGGTTTTTTCAGAAACAGTTCTGTGAATTTGCCCTCATGTCTTAGGGCTGCTGTAAGTAAAACTTCTATACTTTCTCCATGGCAGCGTTTTGTTTCATAACAATAGGTGATGTATTTTTGCAAAAGCCTTCGTGGTCTTGTCTGATTTGTGCTGGGCCGTGCTAAGCCCTGGACTTGGCTGCAGGATGCACATGGCACCCTGGAACTCGCTTTATGGTGCCTGATTGTGAACAGCCATTGCACCACTAATAGAGGTCTGAGCACTTTTTACTCATGGCCATATGCAGACACTGAAACATGTTTAGGTTGACTCATTAGTCTTATGGAGATATTGTTATCTAACCCCCTTAGCAAATCTCTCTTCTGGAAACAGTAAGGACAGACACCAACAGACTATCTTAACGAGTAAAAAGTCTTTCCATCAGTAGTGGAATCCCTGCAACCTGGTGGTCTCCAGCTGAGGATCTCACACGCTTCTGTCCCTCCTCCTACCTCACAATGTCTCTTGCTTTTCTGGATGCTTCCCCTCAGCCTGTTTGAAATGGCATCTCCTTGCAGTACCTCTAATTCTTTTCTTCTGTGTCATCTAGCTCTTTTCCTTAGTTGTAGGGCTCTCCTACATCAGTGCTGTGACAGATCCTGAGCTACAGGAGCCCCATATAGCTGGGTAGTCTGTGTTTGTTGGTATGGACCAGCAGAGCGGTGAGTGTGGATAAATTTACGTATACCATGTGAAGAAGATTATCACAAAGCTTTTAAGAAAATAAAGTTACTGAATGTGGTGAATGGACAGGCATCATATAGTTGTGTGCGAGTTCTTTTCTTAGAACAGCCAGTGAAAACTGACAAACGAGAGGGAAGCTGCTGGAAAAGTAATGGTGTGCTGCTCGCCACTGTAGTGGCCCGTCAGCTGAATCTCACGTGTGAGTGCAAACTCAGTTCCTATTTGTCTCATGCAAGTATGAAGTGCCTCCTGTACCAGCGAAGGTTGTAGTGACACCAGATTTGTAACTGAGGGTTTCACAGAAAGGGCAGGGCTGGGTAGGACTCCTGAGGTTTCTTTATATTTAGGCAACCAGGTCAAGTGTAAATATAATGACACATCTACCAACCGGCCGAGTAATGGTTGCCCTTCTCTCTGGGCATCCATCTCCCCTCTGCATGCGTGCTATTTCCTTCTCTGTTGTTCTGATGGTATCCTAAATTCACACTTCAGCTTCTTTCTTCTTCAAGCTGACTTTCAGCCTGCTTTGCTTCTTAACCTTTTTGTATTTGCATGTACGTGTGCAAATTCACAATAGGCAGCACCAGTGAATCTCTGCCTCCCACGTCTGAAGACAATGTTTCATTTGTATCATGACTTTGCCCCCAGGAATTCTCACCCTGTGTATGTATGTCACTGCTGTCAGCTCAAGCGCAGACCATTAGCAGCGGGGAGCTTTTTACCCTGGAGTGCTCTTTTGGTGTGCTACAGTATTCTAAATAACATCAACCTGTAGTCTGTCTGTGCTTGGCTCTGTGGTATATGAAATGTTAAGGCCCATTAGGTTTTTGCAGGAATTGAAATTTTTGCTGGAAGTGGTCTTGGGTGTGTTAAGCAATGCAAGGATGGGTATAAATAGAGTGACATTTTGAAGTTTTCTTTCACTTAAACTCTCGTCTCGATTGAATTACAGTGAAACTGTAGCAAAACATTCCATCTAATTGTTAAACAGTTCAGAGGCAGAGCTTGGTTTTAAACGTGATTTGCAGAATATGACAGCTCGTAAAACAGCCCTACCTAGGGGTGAGACGCAGACTTCGCTAGCAACCTCCCTGTGGGTTGTACAAAACTCAGTCATTGGTTCTGAAATGATTGATCAGAAACAATTGATCAGAAATTACCTTCCACAAAAGACTGAGTTTTTTTTGTTTGAAAACAGTAAGACTATAAAACCCAGTCAGAGCATAGTTTCTTGGGGTTTTTTTCTTCAATTTCCCTTGCCTTGTAGGGATAGTTTAGCCTTTCCCTCTTCCCTTCCAATTTCTGTCTCCTAGTCTGTATTTTCAATCCAGACAAGTTCTGGATCAACTTTTAAAACAACCATGGTGAGAAGTGGTATTGTGAGGTTGGAACAGATGCTTACCTGAGTGAACTCTTTTAAAGATGACATCTTCAGAGTCAGCCTCCTGTGGCTGTCTCATATTTATGTAGGTGAGGTGCTTAAATAGTAGAAAAATACTCCCCCTCAATTAACAAAATATTACAGTCATGAGAGTTCCTGCTGGGAGTTACAAAGCTATGAAACTGGCAGTGAGTTGGTCTTTGGCTTCTGAAATAGTCGAGTTTGCTTACTTGCTGGATGCTTTTTTTACTGACAAATTCAAGCCTGTATGAGGGAGGGCTGTCCTGATGTATGATCTGAAGTAATGTACACATCTTTATTCTGTGTTTTACCCATAGGTTGCTTTTTGCTTGAAGCATTCTGTTCATGAGCATTAACTTGGCACATGTATCTAAATGTCTTTGGAACTCTGGGGAGAAAATGGGATCAAATGGATGGTGAAAAATCAAGATCTGTAGATTTAGCCCAAACTTTGTCCTTGTCCAGCACTTGTTTTCTCTGTATCATTTTCTTGAGGACAAGAATATAGGAGGGAAAATATTAGTGCTGTGTGTATCTTTGACAAAATTTGAAGGGAAGAAATGTGAACTGAAAATACACGTTTTTAGGGTATGGATTCATATCCTTGTTGGGTTTTGGGTTTGGGGTTTGGTGTTTTTTTGATATGGTATGCATTTGAGGTAATTTTCTCTTATCTCAGGCAATGAACGTGAAAGGGAAATGAAAGGACTTTTGTTTCACAATTTATCTTTTATCTTCTAACAATAGCCAAGGGTTTCTGCAAAGAGTTAAAGTGTTAAGTGGCTCAGAAGACTTGCTTGCTCTTTATTTGCTAGGTAGATATGAGTATTTATGAGAGGAATATTATTCTGCATGACAGATTTTTACCCTCCTTTTTACTGCTTATTTACAAGTCAATGGCATTACTATATAGCCAGCAATTCTTGGCCTTGGAAAATATAAACTGTATTTTTAATTTTTGTCTTCTTGATGATAAACAACTGGGGGATAGTTCCCAGCAAATTTATAACAAGATGCTGTTGGAATTAAGTCATTTCAGACTCTGGGCCAAATGAAGTTCCAGTGAAGTGGATAGGCTTTTGGCAGAAGCGTGCAGGGTCCGTGGTGGTTCTGGCGTGTTCAGTTACTCTGAAGGTAGCATAGATGGGCTCCAGGCAGGAACTTAAGAGCAGTTCATGAATCCAGATGATCATTCAGATTCAGAACAGTCACTGCTTTGGCATGAATTCAAGCCACAGAGGTTAGGAAATTTGTGGACCCCAGATCCCTTATGCATCTTCCACTTGGGATTGTCTGGATTCTGGTAATAATTGCAGTGCAGAGGCAAATGGTGGTGTTTCTTGCCAGTCTCAGCCTGGAGTATGAGATTAACAGGTACAGTAGAGTTATGGGCTGGCCTATAGAGTTTGTCTTGTATGCAGATCAGCCTCTAATGCCTATGGGCTGCAGATCTGACTTTGGGAAATGTATTTGACCATTCCATTTCTCCAGATGCTGGAAAAAGGGGAAGCTTTGCCATATAGCTTTAGTTTAAAAGCAGCACGTGTCTACAAATATCTGATTCAGGCTGTCCTGGGAAGGATGGATGCATGGGGTCCTTATTGTGATTGAGCCCATCATAGACAGTGGGGAATGCTGAAACTGGGCTTATGGTAGCTAATTAGGCTGCAGGAGAACTCGTGGGAATTGGGGTGCATTGCTAGCATGGTAGCTTTTGCTGTCAGGGCAGATTATGGCAGTGCATCTCTAAAGCATCTATATGCAGTCTGTTTACTGCAGGTTAGAGCTGTGTCAGGTTCAGCAGCACTGAAAGACCATTAATAGGAGCTTTAATGCATAGTGGTGAGCAGTCCTTTAAATGTTAGTGGGACTTCTGTATCAAGGGTGTGCAGTCTAGTCCCAATTCTATTTAAATCGCAAGATAGGATGTGATAGGATAGTGATGTGGAGAAGAGTCGAGCTTTCAGGAGCAGAGATGGCCTTATCAGGAGATCAGATGAATCATCTTTGCCATGGGACCTACTGTGGTGAAGTGATTAATACCATTCAGCCTGAGAAACTGGTGCGGGTGCATCTGTTAAAGGACAGAAGAAAAAAAAAAAAACAGTGAGAAAGCCCCATGACCTCTTCACAAAAAATGACTTGAAATGTATTTGGTGGCAGCAGAGAGGCTGTTCTGAAAATAACCGAGTTGGAAGTCTGCTCCTTGCACTTGGGCGGTAATGACCTTTAAAGGAATGCTGAGTCACTTTATAGAAATCCTCTTTATAGGCTGTGAAAATGACATGGCTCTTCATCCTTCTCTTGAGTCCAAATTTTAATTTACCAAGGACAATTTACTACTTTGTTCACCCCCAGTGTGAACGTGTGTGGGAGACGCTGTTCAGGAACTAGTCCCCCTCTGAGGAACAGGCAGCCCCATCCAGTAATACTCATCCCTGACATCACACCTTGCTTCCCAATACAGGATGCTTTAGCTGTGCTTTGTGTAGTGTAAGTGCTGTGGCATTAAAAGAAACTCTAATGCTTGTAGCTTGTCTTTCAGACAGCTGATGACAGCAAAAAAGGCCAAGTTTATTTAATGTGTCTCTTGACAAATAATAAATCAGTTTGAGCTCTAACCTAGGAATCGAGTAAAGCTCCTTCACTGGGTGCCTTTGGAAGCAGAAATTCTCCATCCATAAGCATGGAGGAGAAAATTTATGACTGCAATACTTCCCTTTTCATTTGAAAAACACCACAACAGCAGCATGAAGGGGCAGTGGGACAACAGTCTCCTCTTCCTTTGCAGTCAGTCACAGCAAGTTCACCCAACTCTGTTTTCTATTCCTATAAAAATAAATATCCCATTGAAAAGTGGATCCCTGATGTCCATATAGGCCAAGCATCTCCTTCCAGATCAGCTTCCCATCCCCACAGTGTATCCTTGGTCTTGCTTCAAGTTCTGGCACCTGAAGCAAATGGGTGATGCGGGTAGCAAATGAGGGCTCCCTGCCTTTGACCTGGGGCCCTGACTGCTTGGAGAGGGTCACCCTGCCTCAGTGGGTGCTCGCTAGCCCCCTGCCCACCTGCAGCGAGTTCTTTAACAGAGCAGGAGACCAGCTGGATGAAGCTCACTAAGAGCAGCATTTCCACCTTTTCCCCAGGGGAGCGAGCGCACAGGAGCTCTTGGCTACTCTCGGAATGTGTGCACGATGTGCACGGACAACTCTTTCCCTGGAGAGGAGCTGAGACACAAGGAACTGCAAGTAGCGTTGGTTGTGCTTCAGGAGAGTGTTCGTTTACTGTGGTGGTCATGTCAGCAGGAGCTGTGAGGAGCAGAGCCAAGGCATGGCTTGTATGTCACCCCCTCTGCACTGACCGGAGGGCACCTAAGGGCCTACGGAGCATGTGTAGATCCGTGGCGTGTTGTAGGGGCTAAGCAGAGCTAATGGCTATAGAAACAGGTTGATATGTAGATCAGTGACCGTGTTCTTGGAGCAAAGAGCTAAAGGAACTGAGATTTCAACCTGGTTCCTTCTGTGTGGCAGTATCTGAAGATAAACAAACTCTACAACATGTTGAAAGCCAGTAACCTTAACCAAAAGCTAAGCATACACCTTTTGAGAGATTAGGCAGAAAGAAAAGGAGGTCTTGACAGGAGAAAAATAAGTAAAAAAGGAAAAATAAGACACCAGAGAATAAAACCAGAAAGCATGAAACAAAAGCAAAACCAAATCCCCTAATAAGAGAATTGTCAGACAGGAAAAGAAAAAGAGAACAAACAGAGAGCAAGACAGAAGTAATGAGACTGGGGGGAAATCGGATTCAAAATGAAATCTGGTAATAAAGAACTGTCAGACATAAAACGAGCCAATGGATGACAGAGAAAAAAGAGCCAAGGAGACAGAGCAAGGCAATCTTTGAAGAATTAAACCAGATAGGGCCTCCAAAGGTAATTTGAAGGAAAGCTGATACTTCTCCTGATTTCTAATGAAAAGCAAACTCTAAGAAGCATGTTTCCCTTATGCTCTAAGGGGAAAGATTTTTCATTTTTTATTTTTTAACTAACTGTGCCGGAGAAAGCAGTGGTGTTTGCATTGCTTTTACAATACAGTTTTGTAGCTAAGGCTGTGCTGAAAGCAGTTAAACTAACAAACTGTAATGGATCTTGTGGTTTGTGTGTGGAATCTGATGTGCTCAGGCATCCACCCTTATCTGGATTACTTACCTGCATTAATTTCCCTCATTTCAAGAGACAGACTGTGAGATACATATATACACACGCAGACGTCGCAAAGACTGGGACCGAATGCGGGGTGTTCATAAAGGCCTCGGCTGTGGGAAGCGTTTTGCCAGGCACTATAAATACTTCTAAAGTTCCTGACAGCAGAAGCTACTGAGAGAATCTGAGCTTCTCTCTGAAGACAAAGGTGAAAAGAAATCAGTGGAGGAAGTGGGTGATTTTACTCGGGCAGAATGAGCTCATTGGGTTCAAGGCATCTAGGGTTTGAAAGACAGACTTCTTTTTAATAGACTAGCTTAGGAAACCCAGAATACCACTTACAATGCTTGTGGTGTTGGGATTCTCAAAATGCCCTATGTCCAAAGGTGGTTCTGCAGTGAAAAATGAATTCAACGCACGTATTGGCAGTGCAGTTTCTGGATATGTAGAGCCTGCTTCCCAACCACTCCTTACTTACTAGCAGCAGTGTTACTGGTGATTGTCTACGGAGCAAACACCTTAATGCCCTTTGGAAACTCCCCGCATCTTTACTTACTGAGTTTTGGAGCAGATCCTAAAATGGGCACCAGCATTTTCACCTCGAATCGTAGAACTTTCTCTTTCTGCTCTGAGAGATCTGAGGATATTTACAGAAGGTATTTATACATTGTATTTGCTTCGTTCCACTTGTTCAGAATGCAAACCTTTTTCTTCCACCTTTTTCTTCCCATTTTCTGGTTTGTGCAGATTTATCAGTGGTACTTAGCAGTACTTTAGCCAAACAGTGCCTTGCCAGATGTATATTATTCCGCGTGACAACTGCTTATTTTACCTTCTTTTTCTTAGCTAGATGGCTAAAACTTCTCATCTAGAAATAAAAACTAATATTAGGGAAGAATATACATATTTCCTTACGTACATCGAGTATGGATATTTGCACAAAGTGTTGCTGTTTCCCAGGTAGGCATTTTAGAGGGAAAGATGGGAACTGAATCCCAAGTGCAGGCGAGCTGAGCAGACAGGCATGGATTGAGTGCAAGGTCAGGAGCGCTGCAGAAAGAATTCAGCCCGTGCCTTTCTGTGGACTTAAGTCACCCTTGGAGGAAGCTCTTTAGAGTTGTAGTGGTGTTAAAAATAACTTTATTCATTCTATCTACTTTTGGTTTTGAGGATGACATAGAAGGATGAACTGGCTCAGTGGACACAACTTGTTTAATTTTTTTTTTTCCTTCTCCTTTTCCCAGTTGTTTTTTTTTTTCTTTAGAAGAAACTAATGCATTTTCCATGTATGCACATTTACACTGGAATATACTTGAAGTAGTATTTCTAGCCACATGTATGTAGCTGTGTGAAAGTTAGCGGGAAGGTGACATTTGAAGAACTCTTCTGAGAGCACTCAGGGTGACAGTAGGGAATGAATAATAGAAGTGGAGCTTGCACAGAGTTCTCTCTTGTGAGATTTATCACATCCTAAGTTACCATGTTTGATGCACTCAGAGTAGTAAGTTACCTCAAGGTACCTTACAATTAGCCACAACTGTAGGTGAATCTGCCTGGAGATTTTAGTGAGGCAAGGGCAGAAGAGTTCAGAACGTTTGTGTGGTCAGCTGGAGAGAAAAACTCAGAAATGTAGGTTGAAAATATGATTCCCTTAGGGAAATATTTGTGTTTAGAGATATTTTCTTGGTCCTACTTACAGTTTACAAAATGACACTTGTCTATAGTACAGAGATCAAGTGAAAGATCACTTGGCGTGCTTGAAAATGAGCTTCAATAGAAGAAATTTCATCTTCACAATAAAATTCTGGATCTCTGACAATTCCTCAGATGAAATGCACATTATGTTTGGAGATGAGGTTAATAATTGATATAAATGTATTGGAACTAAGCTACCTAGGGTTTCATGTGCTTATAAAGCAACTGCATGCAGAATGATGCCTTAAGGATTAAACTTTTGATGGTGGCAATAAATAATGTAGAAAATTCAAATGTTGAATGCACAAGAGACTGCAACTAGGCAGAGCCTTGCTGAGGTTTCTTTTCACTGTTCTGTTCATATTCTTTCTACCGTTGTTCCTAAAACAGTGGGCCTCCTCTTGAGAATTTTATCATGAGCTGTATGTACACTTTGGTGCAATTTAAAAACGAATACTTAACTTGAAAGCAAAATGGATTTGCAGTAGGATGGAACCCCACCAGGGTCAGGTCCCAGGGTGAATCTCAGTGCATTTCCCTGAACAATTTCTACCCCGAGTTAGCATGTAAATGATAATACACTAGTGAAACTCGTGTGGGATTTGGAATCAATAGGCTAATAGTACAACTACACATTTGTAACGTTTGTCTTTGTGTTAAAGAGGGAGTTCTTTTAGTAGATTTCTATTCAGCAAATAACACAGCTGCTTTAAGAGGTAAGTCCAGCTAAAAAGTCCTACCAAAAATGTTAAAAGAAAGATGCAAAGACAAGAATTCAAAAGCTGAAAAAGTCAGGCCCTGACAGAGTTGCTGATCTGTGGAAACTTTAACTCTGTATCCTATGGGATCTCCTTTATGATGGAGCCATTATAACCTCCATCTACCTGCCAGCCATTATTCTTATCAGCAGGAACTAGGCTCAGAGTCTGGAGCTTTCACATACAAATATGAAATATAATTACTTTGTGCTCCTAATGAGTAATCTGGGGAAGAACTTGATCTTGCCTGATGATGTTTCCCTGCTCACATGTGCAGACTTTGGTAGCACGTCTGACTTTTTGGTAAGTACATTTCTTGAGAAGCCCTTGACTCTATTATCTGCTTAGTTAAAACTGTTGGCTAGGATTTAGAAAACACCATGACAAAGTGGATCAGTGCCGAGGCAGGAGATGCACTGCAGGAGACAGGCGTGCACAGGAGTGCAAAAGCCAGACATCCCTTCCCTAGTAAGTGAGTCTAGTCAGTGCCCTTCTCAGGGGATAGAAGGTCTTTTTTCTTTCACCCTGTGGACGAGCCCCTGGGAGAGCCCTGTGCTTCTGTGCAGGACCAAAGGGGCGTGCTGCGAGCGTACCCAGCCTTTTGAGGTGGTCAGTTTACCTCCTTGCATGCACGGCTGCTAACTGCTAGGAGAAATATTTTGTCTTAGAAGCAAAAACGCTCAACTGTAATGGCAGAAAACTTTATTAATCATAACGAAGTTGCTGAATTGTATCTCCTGCCTTCCCAAACTGATGTGACAAAACCTGGCACTCTGCAACCAGGAAGCACAGTGCTGCTATGTCTTGGGGGTGCTGTAGTGCTGCTCTCCATGGAAGGTCTCCCAGATCCTCTTAGGGCACGCTGGGGCTGCACTTGCACGTTGGTGAGCAAGGGGCTGCCTGCTCCACAGACTGGACAAAGTGCTTGCTAAAGTTTGGTCATTTCGCCCGTGCGTTGCTAGCAGAGCCTATTCTTTCAGTCTAATCAGTGCTCCATAGGAAGGAGGCCATTCTGTCGTGCCAGGGACCCGAGGCAGCTGGATCCCTCTGATCCTTCATGAGTGTGCATTTCTGTGGTTGGGCAACTGTTGTGGTATAACCCAAATCTGTAATTAATTAATAAGACAAATGGCTGTGCAGAGAGGCAAGGCTGCAGATCACTTGTGTTAATCAAAACTTTTCTGTCATTGAAATTTGATGTAACTGAGACACCAGGAATGTTGGGAGTGGCCCACTGTGTGTTGCTCATTTACATAATGTCACGTTGGCAACGTAATTTCTGTTGGGACACCAAGCCATTTACCTTTTGCATTCCTTTGCGAACGCTGCTCCTCGGTTGTTTTGGATACTGACTTCAATACTTTTATTTCCCGGTGTGGAAGTGTAACCCTTGTCACACAATGTGCCACAAAACAGAAAATAACAGGCAAAAAAAGGCTAAATGTGAAGATCTGACCTTTCCCAACATCTACCTCTAGGCTATAGCTGACTGCAGCTGCCATGGAAGATTCTGTTTTGGAAGCGCTGCTGCTGTGAACGGACCAATGGCTTTCGTTTGGCAAGAGGAGGATTTCTGCTCTACTTAAAGAGTGGTAATGGCAGGAAAGAAGAGGGACAAATTCTAGGCCCTTCACAGCAAAACACTATTTGGCTATAAAAAGAAAATTAAAAATCCTCTTTCCCAGTTGTGGAAGCTGAGGAGACTGGGTAACGTTGGAGTTTAAAAAGGTGTCTTTTGCACAGGAGTTCTAAAGAAGCAAGAGTAGATTCACTTAAGTAAAAACCAGACAATTCAGAAACAGGGTTATGAAAGCAAGTATTTTTAATACAACTTGCAGGAAAATCAGAAGGAAATGAAAAGCCAGGCTTCTGTGGAAGATGGAATATTCCAGCTCCTGAGAACAGGATTTGTAAGGATTTTCAAATTGCAGATTGACAATTTCTTATCCAAATAACACCCTTTTTTTTAAAATTAGGTTCATAAAATGGAAAGTGAGATTTGCATAGGAAGTAGTCAAGAGAGCTAGTCGTCTTACTGTGCATGGGATTCTGTGCAGGAGTTGGTCTTAGAGGAAACTGCTTTGAATTTACCTGGTAGAAGCAAATTCCCAGGCTGTATTACTGGGAAAAATATTTAGCTGGTATTTTATTAGCTACAATCAAAAGCAGCAAGGGCTAAAAAGGTGCCTTGGAGGTTTAGTTGGAGCTCCATATTTGAGCTGAAGCATTGTTTGTTTTGCAAGACCTAAAATGAGATCTAGACTTGCAGCAAGGATGCTCCTCAATTCAGGGCAGGTGGGCTTACTGAATGACAGCACTCAAAGAGAGGTGCAGGCTTTGAAACAGATAATAGTGCTGCTGATAAGACCATTTGGAGAGCTTTAAAGCTGTTGCAAAACAATGGGAATTGCACCAGAGAGTTCAAGCAATATAGTCTGGCCCTGTGAAATTGCTGTACGCAGAGCGCACTGATCGGTGGAGCTGCGGCATTCGCTCCCGAGGGAAGGAACTCTCCAGAGGCAAGCCGCTGGGCACGGAACTGAATGCCAGTTGAAGGAAAGCTGTGAGAGCTGGAACGAAAGCAGGCCCTTCAGAGGAAGGAGCTCGTGGACAAGCAGCCAGCTTGCGCGTGTTCCAGGAGCGGGGCCAGTGGAAAGGCATTTGGGGCTGTGGGTGATGGAGCGCGTGGCAATCCTGCGAGTCAAACCCTGGCAGCACACACCAGCACCCTCAGCTTTTGTACTACCCAGGGAAACAGCAAGATTCTTGTTACTACAAGAACCTGTAGCAATGTAATGCTGTAAGGTTACTACAGAATTTGAGTTATAAGGACCGTGTTATAGCTCTTTTTTACCTCGCAGGTAACAAACCCAGGCTAGCTGTGCGTGTCTGTAGAGTGTTCCCTGGCCGCGGGAAGTACCCAGGTCTGGCGAGGGCTTGGAATCCAGGTCTGCTGCTCCTTCAGTCAGTGGCTAGACAGTGATTTTGCCTGGCGGCAGTTTGGAAAATGTGAAGTCCCTGGAAATAGAAGGTTGACTTGATATAACCTTGTCTTATGTAGGATATTTTTGATGAAACGGGAAGGGCTGCTTTTTAGAGAATGAGGAAGCAAATCATCTTAAAGTAGAAGGCTTATTTCTTTCAGTTTGCAGATGGCTCTCTGAGGTCCAGAGTGGTACATATTTTGAAGACCCATAATTGCCAGTGTGTCCAGTTAGATGTTTTGAGGCACTCCTGTACATCCTTATAGTCCACAGTGCACCTGTGAACCGACAGACTCCTCTGTACTTGTCCACCCCGTGTATTTGGTAAAAAGACTCTTGAAAACATCAAGGGATAGCTGCAGTTGAGTAGCTGGGATCATAGAAATGCTTTATTTTTTTCAGTGTATCTAACCCTTTGGTAGAGGGAAATACAATTGGCTTGTTGTAGATTTAGATGCTTCACCCCATGAATCCATTCTAAATATAACTTGAGTCCAGTTATTTGCTTCAGGCTCTGAGTAGCAGGACACAGTGACACTGCATTACCCAGCTCGTACAGTATAATGGGAAGATACTACAATGTGATTACTAGACTAGACCCTTCCTTTTGCAGTCTTCCAGGCACTTGTAGTTCAGTATTATTTATGCCCATTCTTTTCCCCTTTTTCTTTCCCATATTTTCGCTGCTTTATCACTGTCAAAACCTGGCATTAGCCTACGTGTGCACTCAGGATCACCAGGGCACAAACATTTGACTGAGTGTAGAGCACACTCCAGCACTGCAGCAGAGACATGATGCTGGGGTAATCAAGAGACACGCAAGTATAAAATTCTGTCTCTACCTCCAAAAAAAAAGCCGAACCCAACAACCCACAAATCTCCTTTACTGAATTTTATTGGAAATTATTGACTGCTATGTAGGCTGAAAGCCTGATTCAGTGTTCTTCGGTGAGAAAATTACAGCAAGTTATCTCGCCATCTGTGATACTCATGTGGACTCTTCAGAGGAATGGCACAGTTGTTATCGATCAAATTGCTTTATCAAGCAGACCTCTGCACTATCCGAAGAGGGAGTTCACAGGACAAAACAGAGAAAAATTATAAAATGTATTACTTTGCCTTTTCCTTCCTAAAATGTTTGGATCCTTGATTTACTGCTGTCCAGGAAGGCAGGTTTGCTGAATTCATGTGTGTAAAAACACTTAAGATGCACATTGTGTACGATACCCTCACAAGATGCTTTCACTCGATGATGCCCTCCAGCAGTTGTACCAATCAGAAATGTAAGCCTGTAGGTTGTTGTGCTTGAAGACAGCTTTGTCAATCTTCTGCACTGAGGTATAATCAGACAGCCTTTCCAGAACATGCCAAACCGATCGGGAGCAGATGTTTTCCTACATCCATTAGATGGGCTTTTTCACGATGTTGTAAAAATCTTAAACCAAAATGTTAACGGAACGGTATCAGGTTCTTGCATGCCTGTCTTTTTTTTTTTTCCTTAAATTGAGCTTAAGAGTGGAAATGTTTCTCAAGCCAGTTAGCCAAAGCCTGGGAATGCAGAACAGTTTTCTCTAGTGAATCTTCTCTGCTTTTCTTTTGTTAATTAAATATTCAACATTGTAGCATCCTCATTTCTCCCTTGTTTGAACTGGATCAGCTTCCATTCTCAGAACACTCAATGCACCAATTCATTGTAATCACATTTCTGCCTTGGGGATGTTTTTAAGTGCATCCCTGGGAATAGAAACTATGTAGTTCTATCTACAGATATTTTATATCCTCACATTTCAGGACTTTTTTTGTTCACCTCCACCCAGTCCCTGGCTTTTTGTACAAGCCTCCCATGCCACCCAAGCATCCTGCAACGTGTTTTGCCCTTCATCTCCGGTGAGATGCCAGAACAGTAGGATTGGCTAACAATGTATTTTTGTCTGTGCATCAGTTTGTAAATTTTACCGTTGATATAAAAGATAACACAGTCCAGTAAGATCAGGGACTTGCTAAAGCTCTGGTAAATGCATCTTTCATCCTCTCATTTAGTTCGTGAGATTTAAAAAAAACCTAAGTGCTGCTTAATCTTGAACTGAATTCTTTTCACACCGATGAAAATCAGAAATAGTTCAATTGCTATGAATTGTAAAACGCCACGTTAGCTGGTGAGTAGGAAGAGGAAAATTAGGCTTTGTCAGCACAGTGTGGTTGTGGAGCTATTTGTTTTATGTGATTTAACAAAAATTCACATTTTCCAAGTTTGTTGCATTAAAGCATCTTCTGAAGTAAATTTGGGGTGTGCATGTTGATGATCTCAAGGGTCTTTTCCAAGCTGAATGATTCTATGATTCTGTGTATGATGTTATGCGTGTGTAGTGGCATGTAGAGTTCTTCTAACTCCAGTCATGTCTGATGAGATAACTGAGAGCTTCCAAATGTCTGTACAAGCTCAGTGGTATTTGAGTAGACAATCTTTCCCTCTGTCAGTGTAGATCTAACGTGCCCTTTATCCTCCTTGTATGCTCCTGCTCACCTGCTTTCCGTTGCTGCACTCTTGGCATGCAAGATGGCAAACAATCTGTCGAGTCTGGAGCCAAGTGCACGTGCTGGTCAGCCAGCAAAATGTCCAGCAAAACACAGCCTAGCTGAGCTGTGCCTGTCTGACCTCAAGTGGGAGTGCTGATCTGATCAGCTGCAGCTTTTTTTCTCTTGGGATTTTATTTACCTGTGAGATAAGGAACCAGCTTAGCAGTCTTTCTGATTTTGTAGGCATTTGCAAATGTGTACCTAAGCTACCGGGGCAGAAAGGAGGGATATCAGATAAGTCACCTTCAAGTTATTAACCAAAAAAAGCCCAACCCAAAAAAACCCCAACCCAAGATTAACCCACCCAAACCCCCAATGCTAGCATGTTTTCAGCAGAGAGTTCTTACACTGAAATTATTTACTTCCTGCAGATCTTGCTTTTTGTGTAACAGTGAAGTAGTTAATGCTTGCGTACTTCCAAAAAATGGAATTAAAATTGTGTAACATGTATTAATTTTTGGCAGCAATTCAAGAAAAATCCTTTTGGGCTTGGGAAGGATTAAATTCCATCTTAGCTGCTTTACAGTGTTTTGCTGGCCTTACTGTTACAACTGCGAATTCTTGCATGGCCCTGGATTTGTCCTAGAATTCACTGAAGCCAGCATGGATCTGGAATTAGGATATTCCAGCCTGCTCTGCTAAGTAAGTCTCAAAGGCTCTTTGCTGTTATGGCATACTTAAGTACTCCAAAAAAATAATTCAGCACTCAGTAAGTTGGATCCTGTCTTGCTGTCCCTTGCCAAGGAAAGCTCATAAATGCTTGTGAAGAACAGGTAGAGCATGGACATTCTTTCTTGTCCTCAAGCTTGCAAATGAGGAAAATCCGTCCTTTAATTGTTGTTCAGTCTGTGTTGTTATTTATTTCCAAACTGTGATGGGCAAGAACCACAAGGAAATAACTCTAGGAACACTTGCTATTTAAGTTTTGTTGGGAATGATGCCTATGCAGCCATGGTGTTTATCTGCCTGTTTGTCTGTCTGGCCAGTTCTCTTCTCCAAATAACCTCTGCAGAGCTACTTACATTCCTAAAAGTTCTGTGAACATTCATGACCACTTAGAAGAGGAGGATCCAAAGTAAGGTCCCAGATGAAAGGCAGGCAGCCAAAGCTGAGCTGTAGTACACACTCTGCTTGGCAGTAGCTGCCTTCCGATCAACACACATATAATTTGTTAATAGCTACAGTGTATGCTGTCTCTGGCCTGGGCAGAGTGTCTTAGAGGATGTAGTTTCATTATTTCCATTATTCATGGAACATCTTGTAATGCTAAATGATACACAAGCAGTGGGAAGATGGAAAACTCATCTCTGTTTGATCATGAACTGCAGAAACCTCCAGGGATTAAGGAGTATAATCTTCCTGCTCTTGCCTAGGCCCAGTGACAAACAGAAAGTCCACAGCCAGATGCAGAGGAGAAGTCATCCCTCTGTACTCTGTCTTTGACCTGATGCTGCAATGATGTAATTGCAAAGGGTGAGTGGTATACATGTGCACGTGTGGGTATCATGGCTCTGCTACTTGTTTCTCTAAAGTACAATCCACGTGAAAACTGGGAAGACATCTTATTTCCACCAGGAATGTTATAATTGCTGTTATATTCAGAACAAGCGTGCTATTTGTACTGGTAAGAAAGAAATCTTTCCCATGAGACTGCCCTGTTTAAATACCCTTCTCTTGCTTGAAATAAAAGACACTTAAAGTTGCATTTTTCTTTTACTTCTGTCTCCTTCAGATGTTAAAGAACAAGGTATCCTATTAATTCTGCTTGTAGAAATTCATTCTGCTCTCATAGGACCATAAGTGCATCTTAAACTTGCATGTGCTGGGGGATATCCTCCTTTGTTCTCTTTGTCACTGTGTGCTAAACCGTTACTACCAGAAAATGCAACATATGCCTGCAGTATTTTTACCTCCTGTCTAAAAGACCAGCCAGGAAACCAGTGCATCCGGAGGGCACGTTAAAGATCATCTCATTCCCTTCCCCCTTGCATGGGCAGGGACATCTCCCACTAGAGCAGGTTGCTTAAAGCCCCATCCAGCCTGCCCTTGACCATTTGCAGGGATGGGGAATCCACAACTTCTCTGAGCAACCTGCTCCAGAGTCTCACCACCCTCAGTGAAGAATTTCTTCCTTACATGTAATCAAAATCTACCTCTTTCAGTTTAAAGCCATTACCCCTTGTCCTATCACTACATGCCCCTGTAAACCGTTCCTCTCCAGCTTTCCTGTAGGTCTCCTTAGGTACTGGAAGGCTGCTGTAAGGTCTTCCCAGAGCCTTTTCTTCTCCAGGATGAACAACCCTACCCCTCTCAGCTTTTCTTTGTAGGACAGGGGTACCTGCCCTCGCATCATCTTTGTGGCCTCCTCTGGACTCACTCCAACAGGTCAATGTCCTTCTGTTGGGAGCCCCAGAGCTGAGCATAGTACTCGAGTAAGGGCCTCTCATTCTACAGCAGCAGGGTGCCAATATCCAACTTTTAGGTTTGCAGCTCTCCTACCACTTCTGCTTCTGTTGAGAGACAATTTAGGGAACCCAACCATATGGTCAGCTCTGGGTGGTTGAAGCAGGAGAAAATAGAAAGCGGTGACAATATGAATTTAAAAGAAGAGGATGGAAAGGGGCGTGTGTGTGTATAATGAGTTTCTTAACCTCCCCTGCAAGCCCCAGTTTCAAATGTCTTTATACTGAAGAGTCAAAGCAGGCTCTCAGCAATAGGTGGTTTTTGCTGGAGCAGTTCTAGGGAGCTCGGATGTCTCTCAGAAGCTAGGAGAAATGTTCTTGCCCTTTGGACAGATTTAGGGTCAGATTTCTGGAGTGGCCACTTCCTGCACCTGCAGATTGCTGGATGCATGCAGGCTCCTACAGTAACTAGGGGTGTTGCCAGTGGAGCCTGGACAGAGATTGTTTCTCCACCCGTGCATGTATTTCCTCTCAAAAGCAGCTGTGCAACAAATAAAAGGCATTTTCAGATGCGTCTATCTCTTTCTGTGGCTTGCTCTCCATTAATCTGTTGGTGCCTCATGCTTAATAGCTTTGCTAATAAAAAAAAAGAAAATCAATTCCACTTCACTAGATTTCCCAGAGAGATAGCAGAAGCCTGGATGGGGGTTTGGTGGAGTTTATTCTTGAAGCTTTGTTATAAAAGAACTCCAGGCCTTACTGAATGCTCTACCAACCACTTCTGACTGGGGATCAAGGGCCATAGTGCGAGGTCCTCCTCACTGACCTCTGGTGCACACGTTTCATTTGAATTCAGCACATGTAGCATCCGTTAGAAACATGCAGAATCTCCCCAAGAAAAAGTGTTCTTGTTTGGCTCTGTAAGCAGTTATACAATTATAACTAAAGCAATGTTTCTATTAGGTTCTGTTACTCACTATGCTGCCTACAGAGGAGTTTAACTGGGGATTCAAGGGGTGGGAAGAAGGTTCTTTGTCTTCTGTCCACCCGTTCCTCGTTTAGTCACAGTATTATCAATGGACGTCAGTTTGGGTTGATCTTTACTGAAGACTTGCGAGGTATGAACCTAAGTTTTGCAATTCAGTGACCTGCTTTTGTTCTGCACAGTGTTTGTGTTAAAAGCCTCACGCAGCACATGAGGGAATCCCATTGTAGAGCAGAATAGTGCTTTCCATCTGCCCATGCTTACAGGGTGTTCCTGGGAGTCTGTGTCTGCATGAAAACAATTCTGTCCTCTCTTCAGCTCTTGAAACAGAACATTCTGGTGGCATTTCAGTAGATTATGAAGAGGTTTTACAGACAAGAGTTCCATCCATCACAGCCAAAAACATTTTACAATTTATTAGACAGTGCAAAGTGACACACAGCTCATCAGAAGGCAGTGATTCATTTCCATGGAAGGTTTACATGTGAATACGAGACTGTAGTCTTGATGACTCTCCATTCATTGTTTAGTGGATGCTATTGCTGCCGTAACACCTTACAATTAAATTTTTTGACCTAGGAATCCGATAGATATTTGGGACAGATCAATTTGTAGAACTTGGTTTCACATGATGAAAAAGTAAGGAAAAATTGCAAACCTATGCTCAAGTGTTTTATTTCTCCTCCTTGCTGCAGCTACTCACTGCCAGCTACTGCTTAGGGTTAAAAACTTGCCCAAGGCCATACAGTTTGCCAGCAGAATAGGTTACAAATTAAATGACTTGTCAGGTGCATTCTTTATATGGGGCTCCATTATTTGAGGGGCACAGTCCTTCTCACTTAAGTTCTAAAATTCAGAGATTTTTACTTTTATTTACCTCTTAATTTATGGTCATGTTAAGCAATGGTGCAGACTATGTGTAACAACAACAATAATCTACTTAATGGGGTTTTTTTTTCCTCTCCTTCTCCTTGCAGTGCTCCAGGAGGTTGGAGTTTCCATCAGATGATGTATTCCTAGTTAGAATTTAAGTCTAGTGAGTGGAAGTTCAAGGTTCGCATCTGCTTAGAATAATTTTCCTGGACTATTGCCTATTAATTATTCTCTCACAATAGCTTTGCAAGCAAGGTCAGGATGATTTACACTTCCTTGAAATTAATCTAATTAATAGATAATTTTACTATTGTACTTTCTAAAAAGATGATAAAGTTCAACAATAATGGACTCTACTATGGATTTTTCTATCTATTAATATCATTATAGATCAAATGTGGTGATCAAATTAAATCATATATGGGTATTAAAAACCTTTGATGAACTGGTAATTTAAAAAAAAAAATCTCATTCCTGTACTGTTGTAATCTTGCTGCATAGGAGGAGAGAATAAAATGAATCAAGCCTAATTTATTCATTAGTAGACAATAGCATAACTTAAAGAATCAGATTTGGCTTTCTGAGTAATATGATTACCTTACCTGATTTGAATCTTAGATAGTTTGAGTAACTGACAAATTCTGAACTGCTCTGCATTTGATTGTTTTTCAATCTAAGGGGCCGATTATTGTTTCATTGTGTTGCCCTCTGATGCAATTTTCAATGGGGTTTAAGTTCACCTTATTGACCTTGCTGCTTCTTAAGACCAGCTTTGCACTTCTATTGGGTTTAGAAAATGTTTTTTTTTTTTAACCAAGAGCAAACCACTTCCCCCTGTATGATAGAAGAGCAACATTTCACCCTAGTGAGCAGCACAATCTGCTGTGGCTGCTCTTGCTGCAGACGGCATGGGTGAGGGTGTGTGTGTCTTTTAAGGTCTTTATTTTTCTGTAGTGCAGAGGAGATTCTCTAACGAGTTTGTGCACCAGGACTGGGTGCTTAATTGCTAATTTCACTGCATAGTTTATTTGTCAAAACCTCTGTGAGGCTTCTTTCTCCTAGGTCTCTGTGCAGTAAAAATAGTCTAGAAATTTAATCATGATTTTTCTATGTATAAATGTGATGTAGGCGATCTGTCCTGTGGTGAGAGAAGACAGAGAAAATGGAAAATTTTAAACAGTGCAGAGATTTCCTATAAATTTCAGTTGTCTTTGGATCACCAAAAGGAAATAGTTTGGGTGTAAGAGGGGAAGCTGCATTCCTTCTCTTGTTTTGTGAGCATCCAGAGACAGGAAGAGGCAAAAGTGAAAGATGAGCAGCAAATGTCTTTCTGAACTTATTGTTATTAAAACAGATTTTATCATCCCATTTTATGATGTCACAAAATCTCTTTTTCCTTTCACTTCAAAGGGATGTGTCAGCTGCTGTCTCCCTGAGGTGACAGTATGAGGCTTTTAGGAGATGACAGCTCCTGTGCTCAATGAAAGAAAATACAGAGGGATGAAATAAAATGTGCATTACCCTGGTAGTTTACTTCATCCTTTAATGCTTTGTACACTTTACCCTTCAGTGGACATTCCTTGGTACAATCTTGGTCAAAACTTGAGATGACAAATCAGTGTGAAAATTCCTTTTGACTCTGTTTAAAAGCATAGTGAGTGTTCTTACATTAAGTGACCTGCCTGTGGTAGGTTTTCTGTAACGGTGCAGCCTGTGCACAGTCTATTTCACAGTATGGTAGAGGTTGGATCACCTAGTCCAGCCCTCCTGCTAGCACAAGGTCACCCAGAGCAGGTTGCACAGAAACAGATCCAGGCAGGTCTGGAAAATCTCCAGAGGAGACTCCACAGCCTCTCCAGGCAGCCTCTTCCAGGCTCTGTCACCCTCACAGGGAAGAATTTTCTCCTTCTGTTTGGGTGGAACTGCCTGGGTTCCAGTTTGTGCCTGTTGCCCCTTTTCCTGTTGCTGGGCACCACTGAAAAGAATCTCCCCCTGTCCTTTTGACACCCACCATTTAGCTATTGATCAGATCCCCTCTGTCTTCTCCTCTCCAGGCTAAACAGCCCTGGCTCTCTCAGCCTTTCCTTGTCAGAGGGATGCTCTGGTGCTCTGATCATCTTTGTAGCCTCTGCTGGACTCTCTCCGTAAGTTCCTTGCCTCTCCTGAACTGGGGAGCCTAGAACAGGACACAGCACTGCAGATGTGGCCTCACGAGGGCAGAGGAGAAGGGGAGGAGAACCTCCCCCGACATTAACGGGGCTGAAATACAGCAGCCCATGAAAATTACAGCAAGCACAGGAGTGGTGTCATAGGGAAAAACAAAAGCCAAACAGCTACAGGAAAAAAGGGCAAATATACTGGTCTGCAGAGGGAAAGTGACTCTCTCTCCAGAAAGAGAAAGGAGATTTAATATGAAAAAAGAAAGAATTAATATGAGATAAAAGATTATATTCTGAGAGGGAATTGAGGGCTGGATTTGGTGAAACAGAGGAATGTATCTATAACTGAAGAATAGTTAAGTACAACATTCTTTAATTATGAAAGAAGAAACTGTCAGGCAGGTTTAAGACTTAAAGAGAAAACTGGGACACAACTGCAGAAAAACTATGGGGTTAAAGGATTGAAGATGGCAATTCCTTAAGGTCAATGAAAGAGGAGAATTTGGACAGCTAGGAGCTGCTGCAGCAGAGGCACTATCCTCCAGTGCACAGCGGGGAGTAGTGCGTGACTTTTTGGAGGATTAGAGTATCTGAGAATGGTCAGAGAGTATAAAATTAGATGTGTGGCGCTCAGTGAGGTAATAAACTTTCAGGCAAGAGGAAATGGAGTAAGACCAACTGAAATTTGACTGGTGACATTTGTGGCGAGTGCTGAGTAACTAAGAATGAGAAATTGAAAATATCAGTATTTAATGTCTTGGAACATTAACATCTGAAGTTGGACCTTCTAGCCAAAAAGTTGTTGGAGTCCTAACAGACCTAGGGGTTCAACTGTTTATTGTTCAATCTCTTTTCTGGCTCTGTGGGGTTAGCTGTATGTGCAGAAGCAAGGCTATTGAAGAGGAATACTCTGATTGCTCACATACTCTTTCTGATTTGATGTGACAAAGTATAAAAGAATGAGACCTAATGAAAAAGAAAGGGCATCATTAGTTTTGGCATCTAAAATCAAATGAAAAATGATTGACTGATTAGTGATGTGCATTTTGTTCTTTTAACTTCTTCAGTAATCTGTGAATGTCACATTACATAACACTTACAATGAATAAACCTGGAAATGAAATAAGTTAGGATGGATCTTTGTGTTCCTCCCCTGACTAGTGGACAACTTGTCTCATTAATCTGTGTAGCAGTGTTAAATTAAACAAATGGCGTTGTTTGTTGAGATTTATGGCTAAAAAGACTTAGAGGTTCACTGAGAAAATCTTGTGCTGCTTTTATTCAGAGCATGGGATAATTTTTTATGACTCGTAGTAATTGGAACAGATCATAAGCACTCGTAACTTGCAGTGACAATGCAAACTACTGCAAACCAAATATTCTGTCAGAGAGCAGGGACACCATGAAAGGTGGTAGGTCAGATGTGGCCACAGGACAGTGGAGTGCTCTGTCCTGTCCAGATGAATTCTTTTGTTGGTAACTGCTCTTTAGGCAGCACTGGAGTAAAGCTAGAGATAGAAACTAATACCTATTACCTAAAAATGGAGATCTTTGAGAAAAATAATGGAAAATACTGAAAACAGACACAACAGTAAATGTAAGGGTAACATTACTGCATTCACTATATGTGCTTTTTAAGTACCATAAATCCTAGACACTCCAATATTAAAAATAATGCTTCTTTTAAAGGAATAACTGAGTATGATTCTGGTTCTAAATGAACGTTCAGAAAACAGCTTTGCCTTATGTCAGTAAAGTACAGGGATGTGGTGACTGGTCCAGCAGATCTCAGCTAGAGCACTCAGGAGCTGGGTTTGCTGATGCCAGACTTGACTCAAGGGGGAGTTGAGGGATCCTGAGTTTGAGAAGTGAATAACTGATACATGTAGGCACTGGGGAGGAATAAAGATAAAATTTTATAATGATATTTTTCTGTTTCTTTCCAAATTTAATTGTGCTTCCGACTTTCTCTTGCTCTCCTTTAAAGATATCTTTAAATGGAGGAGGAACAGGAGTCCCCAGTTGTTCTTATTCAGTGCAGGTAGCTAGATATGCTGGCACAGAACTGAGTACTCGGAGAGTAGATTATGTCTCTGACTAAACTACCTGGTGAAAATACCTGCTTCTAATTAGGCCAAGCTTTGCCACTGTTTGAAAACAGTGTGCCCATGTGGACACTGGGGTGCTTTTACAGACAGTGACAATGTGGAACAGAAAAGCAGGGACTTGCCCAAGGTCAGGCAGCAGAACCAGAACAAGGGCAGGCTCTGTCCTGCTGTCGAGGTGCATCCTTTGTGTCCCGAGCCCATCTCGTCTCCTCGAGAACGGTGCACAGGCTGCGTGAGGCAGTGTTGACACGGTCATTGTCATTTACAGCCATGCAAAAAAATAAGCTCAATTTGAATGTTTGGGTCTTTTTACTACTTTTGTTTGTTTCTTACCTGCAAGTAAGTAACATGTGCGTGAAGGGAACAGGAGGTTGAAATAATTTCTGACATCTGACAGTCCCTCTGTATTTCATAAAGGATAGAAAACTGTGCTAGGTGCACATTTATGTCATTTCTTCCATCAAAATGTTCTGGATCAGCTCTGGTATAGTGGCTAGGAATGGTTTCTTTTAAGTGTAGGAGAGCCTCAGATTGGATGTATTCACCTTTTCACATCTATCTTTTCACACAGATTGATGTCCAAATGTATTTTTATCTAAGCTTTATTAGACAAAGGTGATCTTTGGTGTGACTTTTCCATAGGGTTTTCCTTGTGCGTGTGCTAGTTCAATGATGCATTGCCACATGAAACCCAAAAAGCCTTTTTAAAGCAAAAATAAAAGCACAGAAAATCCAAATCAGTTCAATTACACTTGCAGATCAAAATAAAACTGTAATATATACCTATCCTATTGAAATGCTAACTCTATGAATTTTTGATTGGCTTAAATAATGTAAATGTTGGATTTGATTAGATTAGCTCTGGAGTAATCTGCATGGAATAAATCTGTCTTCCTTTCATGTGATTTGTCAGTGTTTATAGTAGGTTTGTACACATAGCTTCCACCATTATTTTCTCGGCAATAAAAGCAGCCATGCAGAAAAGCAACCCATAAATGTCAAAAAACAGAGATATTTTGTTGCATTCCAAGAGCTTTGAAGGTCAAGTTCAATTCAGTTAGCTCACCCAGCATGAGAAGAGTGGGGTATGATGATAGAATGTGTGTTTAGGTAGGATATATACGTTACTGTCCACGGACTATTCTATCAGGGTAACAGATCAGTGAGAGATTAAACTTTACTGCTTGGAAGAATTTCTTTCAGAAAACTATCAATTTTTATGATTTCTTCTAGCTCCTGTTGAGGTGCTCTGAAGAAATAATGAGTCCAAAGAATTTGTAGCTTTTCATACAATGGAGATTGGCTCCCGATTGTGGCTTTTGGGTGCTACTCCACGGCACGTACACCGTTCACCTCTGTGCATTCACAAAAGGGTCTCAGATCATGGATTTTATTGTAAAGGTGAAAACATATTTCGCTGCTTTCTAATGAAATTTAGTTCTCATAAAATTATTTTCCCAATTCCTGTGAGAGATGATCGCAAAAAGGCAAAGACTGTTCGCTGTGGAATTGCCAGAACAGCCCAGGAGTCTGTTCCGCAGTGTCCCACCAGGCCTTGCCATGAGCTTGGTGCTTCACGGACACTTCATTTTATTTATTTTTTAGTAAAGAGAAGACATGATCAATAAAGCTCATAATTAAAGTGAGGTGACTGCCTTGATCACTGCTTTTATTGAGTTTCAGTGCCCTGATTTAAGGAGCTCCCTAGTCAACGGAGGGATCCGTCACCACCGTCTCGAGCAGCACATCAGCACTCATGACGTTCTAGAACTGCAATGCTGCAGGTCCTTTGCTACCTGGAGAGTCTCCCCCGGGGGAGCTTCTGATAACCTCTTGCTCATGTTATCCAAGGATGAATAATGATCAGGCTCCTCGTGTAGAAGGAATACAATTGTCCTCAATGGGCAAGAAATTTTACGTTCCTGCCGGTTTGCAACGTCTTCCAGTGATTGTATCAGCAGAAGCGAGGAAAGTGAGGTCAGGTCCTGCCAGTACTTGAAGGAAAGTCTCCTACAGACCTGCACAGGCTGTTTGCCCCTCTGTGGCAGCACAGACGCTGCACTGCTCACTGCAGCCCCTCCTACAGAAGAGGTTTAAATTGTAGGCCTGCCATCTATTTTTCATTTGGATCGCAAAATTGTTGGATCTGCTGCTCTGCGTGTGCAGCATTTAACAGTCGATCTGCAACCTGGATGGAAAGCTATGCTGACAGCATGATTGCTAATGGGTACTATAAAAAGTGCCTTGCTGAGTTCTGTGTACCTTCATCCAACCCCCTGAAAACGCACCCTTGAAATGAATTCAGTGCATGTCCTGCCCCTGGCATGTTGCTCTGGAATGCATCAGATAGAATGAACCCCTCCCTACCTTTCTATGATTCTGAGGTGACATCCCAGCAAAGACCACATCCCTCATCTGCCTCCATTTCCTCAAAGGTTTGAGGCCCTGAAGAGCTGCACACCACAGAAATAGTTTAATGTCTCCATCTAAGTCTTGGCTTTGAAGATCTCTTCAGAGAGGTTGCTGCCACTCTGGTGTCCAGCTTCTTTATCAGTCCTTATTTAATCATGGCTTTTTCTTCCCCAAATCCCCTTTTTCTAAGCTTCCAGTAGAGAAAACAGCATAAAGAACAAGAACTAAGCAGGGAGAGTGTGTTTTCCTCACTAGAAGTAGTATGTGCCCAGCTTCGTGGCAGAAAATTTGCAATTCCCCTTACGAAATAGCTGGTCTCAGCCTAGACTGCTCTGTAATTAGGTCTTGCTTTTTATCGACTCTAAATGATTATAGCAGACAATGCTTGGAGGCACTGAATAAATACATTTTACTTTTCTGGTGACGTACGTGGCTACTGTGTCTGGATGAGGTAGGCTAGAGCAGGTTTATCCTGAAAACAAGGAGATTTCTGCATCTGATGAGGGGAAAGGGCATTGCCCAGTCTCCCTTTGTCACCCCCGGAGACTGCTCGTGCCCCGGGCCAGCGTGGCTGCGGCTCTGCTGGAGTGTCTCTTGGTCAAATGCAAAAACCTTGAGGGTGCCTCACACCAGCCTAGGATGGGTAAGGACCTCCTGCCTCTCTTTTCCTTCCCCTGCTTCTGATGAGCAGGTGTGCTGTGTACACTGGCAGGGAGAGCAGCCAGAGCAGCTTTCCAAAAGCACCATGAAGGGTCAGAGCCAAGTGACAGCCCGGGCAAGATCTTGGTCGTGCGGAGCTATCTGGCCTTTAGAAGGAACCTGAGGCATGAGCCCAGCTTTTGTTAGCAAGTCCAGCACAGCAGCCAAGGGATCTTTACAGAGGCAAATTCGATGGTGGAAGTTTGGGCTCGTCCAGATGGCGGTAGGCAATTACAGAGTGCTTGTGTGAATCGCTGGATGCGCCGTTCTTTGCTCTATAGCATAAAGGTTCCCCTGCAGGTAGAAGCGAGCTGCAGGCAAGTGAAGTTTTCCAGTAAAAGGCGTTTTCTTCCCAGGTGTGAAGCCTGAGAATATGGGGTTGTTACAACATTTTATTTACTTTCATTTCTTTTGCCTCTGGGCTGCTGTCATATGTTTAATTTGATTTGTCTGATTATTTTTTTTTTTCCTTATCTAGAAGCTAGTACTTCTGGAGGTTACATCCCAGGGTAGTGTTTGCTAAACATATAGGTATGTGATTAGCATCCGTTCCTCCTGCTGTCTACCAAAAGCACAGAAGATTTTACTGCTCGGAGCAGAAATTGAATTTATCTCACTTTCACTTTAGAGGCCATCACATTCCCTTTCCTATGAATTTTTGAAGCAAGAAATTGAGCATTTCTGGTATTTCATGTAAAATAACAAAGAAATGTAATAGACTTTTAATAATTACTTTTTTGTGTGTGTGTATAGATGTCTGCTGGTATTTTATTGTTTTCTAAGAATCTTTCCTGATGCATCTGTGGGGCTTTTTGTTGTTGCTTTTCTTCTGGGTTATGCACTTTTGAGTCTATTTCTGGTTGGGAGAATCGACTTTTTGAAAGGGATTTTTTCATGAAAATGCTGGCAGCTGCAGGCTGTCTCAGAATGCTTGTGAAAACCGCTCAGGTAGGGATTCATTCCTCTGCTGGTGTCTGTCATGAGTGTTTCTATAGATGAAGGAGAGAGGTCATCTCGATGAGGTGTATCTGGCAGGGTAGGAGTTAATTTTCCCATATGGGTGTTGGTTTTTTTTTTTCTTTGAACTTTTTCTCAGCAGGTGAAAAATAGCTGCAATCAGGTGGTACTTCAATAGGTAGTAACAACCAACTGCCAGGTTGAAAGATCACAAATTCTTGTAGCAGCAGTTCTATTATAGGGCAGAGTAGGTCAGCCTGTGTGTGTGTCTGAAAGCTTGCCAAGCGATTGATAAGGAGAGCTGGGCAATAATCCAGGGTAAAAAAAAAAATAAAATAAAAAATGAGCTGTACTGTGGAGTCTTCCCCCCCTTTCTAACACTACTTTCTCATGCAGGGACTACATTAGTATTTATATATTATGCAGCTGCTGCTGAAGTTCACTCTAGTTGTGAAGGACATCGATGAATCAGTTACAGCAATTTTAGATTAAATATCCTTAACTGGTCTTAAAAAATGAAAAATCAACAACCTTATTTAAAGTGTGCTTCTCCACCATGGGCATTCTAATGGCTAGATGTTTTGAGCTACCGGGCAGCTTTTGGTTGGAGTGTAAAACGAAGGAGCAGGCTGTGCCTTGCTCAGAAGGTTAAGGTTGCCTCGGTGGTACGGTGACTTTGTGGTTTGTGAAGATTAGAGCTGTGCTAATGGTCTGCTTGTGCCTTGTTGGGAGCAGAAGCTGTTTGTGTAGGGAACCCGAGGCCAGAAATCAACTGCTGAACAAAATGCAAACTCAGTAAGCAGGAAAGGAATGGGAGAAATGATCCCTATAGGGTACAGAGAACTCAAAGTGCTGGAAAGCCTGAAATCACTTTAAGGTATAAGAATATCTCCAGACAAAAAAAGGAATATGTTCCTTCTTATCAGACTTTGAGTCTAGGGCAAGAGGGAATAGTGATGCTCCTGAAATCTGGCAACGGTTTGCAATCGCTGTGGCTTTTCAAGTGTAGTTGTTTCTTTCACACGATAGCAGATGAGACCTTCTGAATACTTGAGCAGTTACTCCCTGAAACTTTGGAATTCTCCACCTTACATCATTTGACATTACTACCCAAATATGTGCACTCTTTCTGATGGGAATACTCTAATCAAGTTATGCAGTTACCTGAGACTAAATGTGAGTGGTGATAATCCTCCTATATGTAAGCAGTGAAGGCTTTCAGTATAGGCTGCTGCTGCACTGTTTGGACAGTACTGGGGTGATTCCTGGTCGTGTTCATTGCTCGGGTCTTACCCAGTGTTCCTGAGCACTACAGATTTTTTGGTTTTAATGAAGGAGATGTTGGAATATGTTGTGTTTTGCTGTGAAAAACATGATGTCAAGGTATTATGGACCTAGATACACCACCATTGGCATAGGACTGTGTTGTGAATCACTGTGAAAACTGAATTATGTGACAAGTTTTCAACAGATGACAACAATCAGAGAGGTACACTGAGCACTGGTCTTGAGAGCTCTTCAGCTCTCAAAAAGGCCAGACCTCCTGCAGAGGAGGCATGCAAGAAGTAATGTGTCTTCTCTTCACGCCTTCTCGAGCATCAGCTATCAACACAGTCCTGGTTCAGGGTGTGTTGTTAGCAGCAGTCCTTCCCAGGCCATGCAGAAGGCTGAAAGTCATGCTTCTTTCATTGTATCTCTTCCATCTATTTTTATGTGCACTGCATTTCTTGCCGTGCTTCTCCGTCACTGAACTTTATCTCTGCTCTTACTCCTCAGCTTCCTGGTTGCTTGCATTCCAGATTAGCAAAGGTGCTTTTCACAGAAAAAGAAAAAAAAAAAAAAGCTTTAATCTTAATTTTACTAGTTTTTGAACCCGATCCAGATCTTACTTCTAATAAAATCCTTTACCTGCTTTGTTCTTTTCCTCTGAGAGAGAAACATTGACAGACATCTCCTGTGGAGCCTTTGAACATATTCAGGTTAACTTTCACTTCTGGAGTCTCTGGAGGAGAAGAAAGTAAATCTTCAGCTACTGATTTTATGCAAATAATGTTTGACACATGTCTATTTCTAAAAGGATCTTTGCTATAGAATCTTGCTCTCTCTTTGAAAATTTCTAGGACCCCCGCCTGACTATCCCTCCAGCAGCCCTGTTAAAGGGAAGGTCGGGACAAAAGCAATAGCTGGAAGGTATATTTATTTCCAATACCAGTGAAATCAGGAAGGTATACTGAACTGGTGTGCTGAAAGAATTTCACCTTATGCTCGTTGTAATAGAAAGCAGCATTTGAAGAGGACGCTCAAGAATGCAAAAGAGGAAATTAACTATTTTTTACATACAGTGGTCTGCAAAATAAAAAAATATAGCGAGTGTTTCCAACTGGTATTATACTTGAGTAAAAAACCCGAAACCCTGCACCAGTCCTATAATAAAAGTAGCGTAATGTGCAGAGATATTAAAAAAGTGAGTTATTCAGTATGCTCGTAAGGGTAGGTATTGTGAAACTAATACAGTATTACTACATATTGTGTCATCTGAGGGACTAAAAGCGCTCCTGAAAGTCCTTACCTTTGATTTGCCCTTCCAAGTGCAGTGTTATCGTGAATCCATGAAAATAACATACAAAATTCATACTGTAAAAAATCAGTTTCTGGGAAAAAAGGTTTATTTTCAATTACTGTTTGGGACATGGAACTTCAGTGGTTCAAGGCTTCTATAATATCATATTTGACTTTGACACTTAACAAATTCAGGCAGTTAGCAGTTAGTTATGGAAACAATAAACCTCAGAAATAAGATAGTTCTGGAGTAAAAGTTTAGGAGTAGCTGCTGTTGATTACTTTGTCATCTTAGGGAAGTTTCTTTCAGCCTCAGTTTATGCATCTGTGAAATGGGTTTTTACTGCTAATCTCACTAGGATGGGGATTTATTACTGCTTGTAAAGTGGTTTGCTAGCTTCTGCCATATAATACATTCTAAGTGGCAGGGTGTTGCTCTTGGGCTAGCAAGTAGAATGGATATTTAGCCCATACCTCAGTAAAATTTACAACTTATGAAATTCTCTTCTTACGCTGAAGATATTTCCTTTCTTCCATCCTGCTAGACTACTGTAGACAACACAAAAGATGTTTGTCTTATTATTTTATCAGGCATTATTGAACTGTAAAAAATGGTCTTGTCATCTCACGCTTCTTAAGAGATTATGAAAGAAAAATGACTAGAACTTGTTTAGACTGTCAAGCTCTTGCCAAACCGAAGCTAATGAATCATGCTGGCACTGGTAAACAGCCCGAACCAGGTGATATGAAGGTTATAAATAGTGTTAGGGCCATGTTGCCAGTGTAAATATACACACCCACCCGTTAAAGTACAGGAGTTATTGTTTTATTTCCATGATGTTTTTAATGAAACCCAAAGCAGCAGAGCAGTGTGATGCTCAGGTTTTTATTTCAATTCATATTTTGACGATGTAAAATTAAATTGAAGCCTTAGAGGTGTGAATCATGCCTACTGCTTATTGATTTCGACATACACACGAGGCAGAATGAGCCTGGTGTCTGAGAAATAACTGAAACTGAGACTGGGATTATGTTATTGTGGGGATCGAGTGAGAAGAGTTGAGAAGAAATTGTTTAGTTTTAGTGTCTGCTTTCTGCCCAGCGGGGTCCCGGGCACTGCATCATGTGCTCTGATCTGAAATGCATCTACTTTTATCTGGGCTTTGTTTGGTTGTTTTGTTTTGTTTTTTTTAAACCACAAATGAGCAGCCTTTTAATGTAATTAACAAACAGTAAACTCCATCACTCTTCTGCTATAGGGTCCTGTATTCATAAGTATGGGAACTGTCTTCTTGCAGCTAATCTGGATTAGTCGTGTACTACAGTGACTGAAATAAAATGTCACAAAAGCCAATAAACCATGTGAGTCACCCAGCTAAGAAACTGTTTTCAATATGCCTTATTGTTTAATCCTCACTGAATATGGATAAAAAATGTTTATATTTTTTAATTTAAATGTCAGCAAAATCAAAATAGCTAGAAAAATATAAAGATTGCCTGTGATTTATACAGGGGACGTTTCCATGTTTGAAAAACATTTCTTTTGTTAAGAGACTGTTGGCATTCATGAGAACTGAAAATTAAGAGGGAGTAAGATTTGTTTCTGTGCAGACTTGCTAATTACTGTTGGTTTAGCTCTCCCAAATGGTAGGATGTGTGAGTATTAAAAATGTTGATGCAGACAAATTTTGAGACAGATTATAGTCTGGTATTTATGCCTGTATATAGCTTCATACTTCTCTGTCATGCCCCCTGGCATGTAGAGTTCCTGGAGTCTCCAGTGCTAAGTCTTAAGTTGTATCAGAGGAAAGGTAACAAAATCCATTTGTCTGAAGAAAGGGAGATTTTACAAGAAGCATTTACTGACAAATAATGCCTCTTTTTTTTGGTTTGTTTTGGTGTTTTTCACCTTGAGCACATAAAGGAGGGAGGAGCTTTAGGGGAACTCTTTGAGGTACCCTTTAGAGTACTGATGGCCACTGAGCAGACTGATTTGCTTGATGCTTCAGTAGGCTGAAACTATGATAAGTAGGTGCTTGTTTGTTTTTCAGTACCTCTTACAGTGAGATTTTTACAGCCACTGAAATTCCCATTTGCAGTAGTCTTTCCCTCAGAAAATGCATGTTGTTGGGTCTCGCGTCTTTAACAAAGATTACAGGGCAACCGAATCCTTAACAGAAGCTCTTTTGTACAAGTTGATAGCTAGACATTGTGTTTGCACGTGGCTAGATTTTTTTTCTTTTCCTAAGGCAGTTATAAGATGCCTTGATGCCTTTCTGTTGTAAAAAATCTGTTCTTCCCCTCATTACACTGCTGTAATTAGTGCAGGTGTTTTCTGGTGAAGCAACACTCAGAAAAACCTTTGCTGTTTTCTTTTTCAAACAATATTTTCTCACCAAAGACAATAAAAGAAGGCCACACTTTTTTCTTTCCTCCTGCAGTACAGTGTATTTAAAGAGAAGGAATAGAAAAATCCAGTGACGTCCAAATGAAGGCTAAGAAATCTAGCTACACGATCTGAATTCTTCTCAGGGCAGAGGCTCTTTAGAACAGCTCCCTGTGAGAAGCACACAAAGCTGATTGCAATGTTTTCAAGTTCAGAACAAAATAAAGGAAGTAAAAAATGCTCTTCAGCAAAGCAGGAAGATGGAATGTGTGGAGATCAGGTAGTGGCATCATCCAGGGCAGTGCTGGTGCTTCCTGCTGCGGATGTTTTGACTGAAGTGGGCTCATGTTAGTGGAGTGTGACTCCCAGTTCCCCTTTAAATATTTGCAGTATTTTAATTCTGATTTGCAATAAATAAGATGACTAATCCACACTCCTTCCCATTGCTTTATGATTATCACTTGCGCGTCACATCTTGGCTGCTCTTAACACTTACAAGGCACTGATATATAGATGAACATCTCTGACTCCATCTGGTACTAGGAGAAGTGACACAGAAGTGTTCCCCAGCCACTTTATTGCAATTTCATGTAAATCTGTTGTAATGTAGCTGATGAAAAGTGCAGTGGCTTGCATGAGTTCTGAAAGCTGTGATTGAGTTGTGGCTGCTGGGCTGTCCTCTCAAGATTTGCTGGGTTTAATTTTCCATCGCTGTCCACAGCCATTAGCTCACTGAATTGCATTGCCACAATACTTCTCCTCTTCAGTATCCTTCTCCCTTTCTCCTCACGGTGACCTCAGTCACCCAAGTTTCTCATCTCAGACTTTCACTGCTTTTATCTTGCAAATTGCAGCCTCCTAATACGTCAGAACAGGTAGAGCCGTGCAGTTGGCCCCCGTGAAGTCATCAGTTAACTCTGCTAACTCCATTTGGGAATACAGTAACATCCCTTCAAATCTGCAGCGTGCTCTTTGTGATTGTCCCTGTTTTCCACGTCCAGAAGCTGAACTGCCAAAGCATGGCAGCAGTGCCTGCAGGCTTTGGTCATGGGCACGAAGCCCTTGGATTCTCAGGTTCAGTAAAACTTTGTCTCTGTCTTTCCCAGCATGTTTGCTGTGTAAATACCATTATTCTTCCTGCTCAACATTCTGAATTTTAGTTTCTGCAGACTGTCAAATGAACCTCCATGCAAAGAACAGGCTCATTTTGTATGGTTGTGATCAGAACTCACCTTTCACCCTGCCATGGCCTCTGCAGCACGTGCCATCCTGCTGCCATCCTGCACAGAAGGGCTCTCTCATGGATCCCTGCTGCTTCCAGTTAGCTGGTGGCATCTGTAGATGGGAACTGGGGTGATGGGATTCTGTCATCTGGCATCAAGTGTTACTCTGTACTTAGGTCCCTAGGCAAATAATCTTTTCCCCTTTATTTTCTGTATCGGTTACTGTTTAGAGGGATAGAATTACATTCAGCAGGGTGATTAAACTGTGGCAAATCAGATAAAGCTAGAATGTAATTAAAGAACAGTAAAACCACCTCTAAATGATCATTGTTCATTGCCTCAGGGAAAATTTTAGAATAACCTTATTGTAGAAGGTTATACCTATATAATACACATGTATTTTATATATAACTATATATAGCTCAGTATACCTCGAATCTTTACCTATGCCAACGAACATGATTTGTCCTGAAGTAATTTGTCGAGAAGCAATTGACTGCAGTATTTAAAAAAATACCTAAAAATGAGGGGAATGTCACATTGCTTCTGAGCTTTTCCCCGGTAGACTGGGGTGTTACCCAGGGAAGAAGTTTCTGTCTTTCTGTGGTTACATTCACCAGTCCGACTAACTGGATAGATAGGGTAGAGGTGGAAAGCAAAGGCTAATTAAATACAGGCTTCAGATCTGCTGTAGCATTAACAGTGAGCTCCTCTTGTCCAAGGTAATAATGCCTCGCTGTGTAAATTCATGAGCCTGGAATGAGACCGAATCTTGTGCTGACTCGTCTGACCAGTTATTCTAAACTCTTTCAGGTTAGAGTGTGAGTTCTGTTGTATGGGAATGATTTAAAGGTAATGCACAATAAATACTGTCTGTGGTGACCGTTCTCTTCACAACAAGCTCGGTGTGGTGTGGCTGCAGATGGCGTTTTCTCTGTGTGCTGCTTGTGTGTCTGGAGCACCGATGATTTTGAACAGAGACCTTGCTGGGGATGTTTACATAAAATCTTGATTCCAAATACAAATAAAACTTAAAATTGATAGAGTATTTTTTTGAAACTTCAGAAAAAAACAATTTTATTTAATTTATTTATTTTTTTTGACCACAACAGATTCATTTCCAGCCAGTTCTAAAAGAAACTCTGAAAACCTCCTGAAATGGAAGTGACAAAATGGTCCACTTGGCTGTGTCCTTGTGCTCCTGCAGGAAGGTGGCTACCATGAAAATAATTTCACAGAGAGCTTTTTAAAGTGTCTTTCCTTCATCCTACAATAAAAGATATGGTTTACTTGTGGTTGGTTGTTTTTTTTTTTAATTAAAACCAATTATTCATTTTAATAATTGATTTTCTTTATTCTTTTCTTTGCAGAGAAAGTCCCTTGTTGCTGTGAGTTTCATTGCAGCTTTCCTCTGTCTGATCATCATTCGTCTCACAAATGAAGTAACTTTCCCTCTGATCCTGAACTGCTTTGGACAAACCAGTGTCAAATGGATACCGTTTTCTAACGGCCAAAGGCAGCCCCTGAGAACTCACTATGGATATATAAATGTGAAAACACAAGAGGTAAGGCTCAGTGTCAAGAGCACAGCAAAAGATACCAGTAGACTTCTCCTTTTCTGATCCCACACAACATAACTGCTTTTGTACCAACCTGCTCAGTGTGAAAACTAAAGCAGGCAATGTTTCTGAGCCAAGTGTCTCATTTACCAGTGCGCTACCCTTTCAATGACTATTGAGTTTTTAATATTTCTCGTGCGTCTGCAGTGGGGAGAGCAGAAGCAGAGAGCTGGCCTCAAAGCCATGCTTGGTTGCAGTGAAAACTGAAAGTTATGCAAGAGATTTCTTCAGATTAATTTGAAGCTTTCAGTCTCTTTAATTCACAAGGAAATTCTTGTGTGTGCTTGTAATAAAGCCCTAAAAATGTTTAATATTTCCTGAGATGCCTGAAGGAGTCGTAGTTTGTGTTTACATGCGTGTGGAAGAAGATAAGGGAATGATTTGTGAAACGAACATGTGTGAGTGTAGAAAATTCACAAAGCTAGAGGTTTACTGGATGTTTCTGGACCTATTACATTAACACTTGGTAGCTGTTTGAAAGCCAAGTATGTATTTCCAGTCTGCATTTTACAATGCTTTCTATCTGCTTTGCAAAATACTTCCCACGTGGTAAAAATACTTGTCTGATAAAACTGGATTTTACAGGGACTCCTGCTTTAAACTAAGTTGCCAAAATATTTAATGACATTGCTGGGGTTTGGTGGTAGGGCTGCCTTCCCCCCAGAGTCTTCCTCTCTCTGTGCACTATTTAGAACATGAAAACTTGCAAGAGAAGCTAACGTCAAGAAATAACTATAAATGCTGTTTCTGACCAGTTTTAGCACTGTCAGTCATGAGAAATACTGTCAGACTTCCACTTACTACTACTTATTTCTCTTTACAGAATTGCTATCGCTATATTCATGAAGGAAACTCATTCACATAACGATTTTATAGTAAATGAAAAGACCACTTCATGATATTCCATCCTACACGTGTTGGATAAGTTAGCTATTAGTTTAACTTCAGACCAATAAATTTGAAAATCAGAATGAGATTCATAGTTTTTAGGAGACAGCTTCTTTTAAACTTCTTCAGCTTTTACCTGTTGCCTGTGTAAGATGCACCACTAAGCGTATTGGTGGCCGAAGCACGTTATCGGCAGCGCAGAGAAAGGGCAAGCACCCCAAAGGAGATCTGTTTGAGTCAGAGTGTGAATGCTAGTCCTGGTGAAGTGAATGGGAGCTGCTGTGGAGTTCAAAAGAGAGATTCTAGCATATCTGAAATACAAAAGGACCAGGAGATCGCTAAAAATGAGAGGGCAGTGTGTTCTGCATGTCCCTGGGTTATTGCCACAGTGGCAGGTGTGGAATCTGAATGAGGTAGAGCTGCCACGGTCACTTGATCACTATCAGTCTGAACTGATAAGTGGAGAGGAGAGGAGCATGCTAATCCATTTTTATTCACCGTTGCCTTCATGCGAGGTTAGATGTAGCTTGTGGGAGCCTTAATTCATTCTTAAATTTGATAACACGCTTGGAAGTTCGAACAGCAAATGGAAATGAATGTCCTGCGAGTTGGTGACCAGTATCGATTAGTAAGACATTTGTCTCAGTTTAGCTTAGGTCATGAAGAACTCCTCAGATGTGGTAATTTTAATTGTTTTCCCCCTTGTATTTGCCAATTGCATTGATATTTGCTAGTTAAAATGATGATGAAGAAATTGAACGTGCCTAGCTAATTGTGAATGCACTATCTTCTGACTTAATTATTCCCCGGGCGAGGCAAGTTTTACTGCCCTGCCCATGTGAGAAGCTTCTGCACAGCTCATGTTCCTAACTCACATTCACAGCTTTCTCAGATTACAATTTTTACAACACAGACTGCTTTATAAAACGTTTGCATATTATTTATATTAAATGGCCATCAATTCCAAACTGTTCTGAGAGATTAAACCCACAGATCTCTCATCTCTATTTAAGTGCCAAACACATTGAATTTCTGCTCGTTTAATAGAATTAAGATATCATTTTCTAGTTTTTCTGCTGCTATGATATGTAACAAGCAGAAGGCGCAGTCTGTGAGAGCAGCTAATGCCCTAAACAAGCGTGGCCAAGGTTTTTGCAAAGTGGGACCCATGGTATCTCATCAAAGGAGAAGAGATGATATCATAATGAGTTAGCAGAAAGTGAGGTGATGGAAGGGAAGATAGGAGAGAAGCCTTTTAAAGACATGAATTTGGCTTTCTCTTTTGTTGGAAGAATCTTTGCACAGCTGTTGAACGTTTTCATAGTCTTCTAGAGTGTCCTTTGAAACCTGCCACCCCCCTGGGTCTTCCATGTCTCCTGCTGTCCAGTAGCACTCTGTCCTGTTCCTCAGCCACTTCCAACATCCCCCTCCTTCTTTTCTTTGCATTTACTCTGTTCTCCTTCACTTGTTTCTCTCAGGCTCCACTCTGAGTGTGGGTTGCATGCAGCATGCCAGGGTGCTCTAATCCCAACTTCTCAGAGTGTTTAAGTAGCACATATGCAAGGTCAGCAAAACAGAGGAACTGGAAGAATTTACCACCGACCCCGTCAGTCATCTGGTGTGTCAGGGAAGCTAGAAAATTGAGATGAACTGCTACTCTACCTTTCCTGTCTCTCCTTTGCATACTTATTTTCTGAAGAAAAAGGGAAAAAAACCCCAACAGAACAGACAAACAAAACCACAAGACTTCAATCCTTAGGAAAAAAGTTGGAGTTGGGAGGGGCAGGTTTCGTTTGGGATAAGGCTGAGTGAGATGAGACTTGAAAACCTTGTGAGATGATGGAGAATCAGTTACTGGATGGTTAGGGTTGAAGTGATCAATGATCTGTATTCTAGAATATCAGGAAATGTGGTGATAGGAACGTCTGTGATCTCAAGTGAAAACCAATGTGTATTGTTAGGTATGATCAGGATAATGCCATGAAGATGTATTTCAGGAGTGTCGTGTATTTGACTTGACAGTACAATGCTATGGAATATTTGTTATTAAAAAGTCTGAAAAAAAAAATGAAGATTGCTCTGACTAGGCTGCATGGGAATATTGAATACAAAATGCAAAGAGAGACATAACTTAATCCCTAATTAAGGCTCTACATAATACAGGGTTGTTGCTATGGTTTCCTTGATTTGTAGCTATAGCAACAGCTTTGGAAAAACTGACTTTATGTACAGTAAACATACTATATTTGAAATATAAATAGTGTGAATTCTTGTACGATACCGGCCTGTTGTGTCTAGACAGGGTTTAGTTTGGATTTTGAGACATTCCTGAGAGAGATCATTCTTCTCCTAGAAATTTTGCATCTCATGGCTGCTCTCCCTCCCCTCAAGAGAGGGAGATCTCCTTGTAGTCCCCTTCAGTGTGATCTCTTCTCCTTTGTCAGTGCCCAGATCTGAGGGTCTCCCTGAGATTTGCGAGAGACCGTGACTGCCTGTTCTGCAGTATCGCTGTCGTGCTCAGGTACATGAATTTTGTCCTTTCGGTGAAAAGGAGGTTTATGAGCAAGGTGACCTTTCTGTCTGTTATTTCCTTCACTTGTACCTATGGGTTTTTATTGATAGGTCCCGTGAGATCCATCTCTAAGAGAAGCCACACACCTTTCATGTGTTATTTGTTTTTATTCTAGTCCTCATGCTCTCAGAAAACATCACTTTTGATACAACTCCACAGTGTTTAACTAGTTGAAACCTACTGTCATTTGAATAAACTTCACCCCCTACCCCAAGCTGATGGAATAATTCTTCTTGTGCATCAAAAATGGGCAAGCAGATAAAAAGAAGCAGGTATAGAAAATGTAGCCTTCCTCCTTCTTTTGTACCATCCCTACTCTACAAAGAGTTCAGTCAAAATTAATGAACATCATGTATTTAAATTGCAGCATGATGACATCAATTTAAAACCCATTAGCAGTTTGAAACTTTATGCTAGGCAAGTCTAATAGTGTTCTTGGATATTTGATTGTGCTTCCTGAAAGGTGAATATTGAATAGATTTTTACTCTACCGTCAGCATTAAAATAATATAGCATTTTCTTACATACGTAAAATCTGAAATATAGCTGCAATAACACTTGAAACATAATTATAAGAAGTATATTCAAGTATTATCCAAAGATTAAAACTGTTCTTGGAAAAGGGTAAGTTCTGAGATGACCTAAAATCCCTGCATTAAACTGCAACTGTGAGATCTAATGGCTTCATCTAAAATGAATTCTGAGGGAGAGAAGAGCCTTTGTGTCGTGAACATTGAAGAATCTCACAGTAAAGTGATGAGCACTGGATAAAAGGGACAGGCATTCTAGCAGTCAGGATTTAAAAAAAATTCTTTTTGTATCTGAAAAGCTCATCACTACTGTGGTGGTACTGAAGAAATAAATTTGGATCATATTATCACACACTGTTCTGTCCCAGAACCCCAGCAAACGAGTGTGCAAGTGTTTGTTGCTAGCTGGTTGTCACATAGCCACAGCCACGTGTGAACGTGCAGCCACAGCCACGCGTGATGCAGCCTCAATCTAGTTTCTTTATTGATTTTTTTTTTTCTTTTTTGCCAGAAGGTCTGTGGTAGAACTCAGCTGAAATGAGCAGAGATTTCCACAAATGAAATATCCAAGGTATGAATAAAAATAGAAGTAGGCTACAGACCTTATAAATAGTTATGTAGTCCTTTCTTTAGCAGAATGAAGTAATTGCATAAAAAAATATCAGCACCTCCAGTATAGAGGAAAACCAACAGCATAACATGTAGAAATACAGGCTATGTGATGTGCTACCTGACCATAAGGTAAGGCACATGCTACTTCAACATCAGCAAGAGCATAGTTGAGAGACATGTGAGCAGTAATCATAGGAAGGACCTACAGCAATCATGGGAGACCACGTTCTTATAAATCTCGAGTAACTAAATTTTAAAATGCACAAAGAAAGCAAAGAATATGATGGACATTTTAATACTGGTTTCTTTCCAGATCTGGAAAGTAAGAAAAAATTTTAAAAAGGCTGTAATTTTTCTATGAAATACTAAAAATAAGTAAAGCCTGGGAAGGTGTAAGTTTTGCCTCGATTAGTGATGGATGCAGAAGAGAAACTTGGAGAATAACACTGGGCTTCGTGTCAAGACAGAAGGTACCAGGCTGTGAACTTGGTGGTGTGTTCAGCTAACTTCAGAGATGTTTGTTTCACACTTGCTGCAAAGAGCTGGGTCCTAGAGAGACTGAAAAAGCTACATCAACTGGAACTCACTGTGACAGAAAATTGCTTTAGTACTTAATTTCTGGCACATTCATGACTTCCATCTTGTCTTTTCCTTTGGGATCTTATTCATTGATACAGCTTAAGAATTCATGGGATATTTCGTTAAGAAAAGGTCACCTGTTTCATAGTAATTTCTCATTTATATGAGAACATAAGACACAATTTTATATCAGTTGCTCAGTTATATCATTTTAGCCTTAGTAATCACGTAATAATAAAAGCAGTAATAACAATGGAAGTAAAACTAAACAAGTCATATATCCTTCTGGATATATTTCTGCTTCTGCTGTACAAATTTTCAGGAACAACTTTCTGGGAAGTGTTACAGAAGGATTGGCTACATAACGTTTTTAATGACAATCACATTGCTTGTTATATTTCTGAGAGAGGTTTGTAGGGTGGGTTGTTGGTTCTGGTTCCCCCACCCCTGTATGTTTAACTGCACCAGAGCTCCCATTCCTGGCTCCAGGAACCACAGGCACACTCCTGAAAATAAAATTCTTGCCGAAGGCACCACCAAACGAGCAAGTCCGGGAGCACATCTTATATTCCAGAAATAGACCGTGCTCAACAAATTTTCACCAGAGTCTCCACTGCCCTCTTCTTCTTTCCAACCCCCTTTTTGCCTGGGAGAAGAGACAGCCACCAGCATAAGCTGCAAGGTCCACTTGAAACCACTCAGGCTATTGCGAACCTTACAGGAGAGGAAGGAGCACAGATGATGTGTGTCCTCAGAGTAAATCCTGCCAGCTCAGCCTTTTTCCTTCCGTATATATGGAATTAGCTTAGGTTTTTAAAGCTGCCACAACTCTGATGGTGTCTCGTGGGGAAAAAGTCAAGTGCCAGGATAAATATATTGAGTATTCTATACAAAGGAATTAAATCTGCTCCACACAGAGACTGAATGTGATGACTCAAGCACTGCTGCCTGTGTGTGGCAGCTCTGCTCTTTTTTTTTTTTTTAAAAAAAAAAAAAAGACTAAGGGACTTGAGATTACTATCAGCCAGTGAGCTGTGCCATCACAAGTCAATCCCTAAAGAATCTGGCCTGGATAAATAAATGTCTACAATGGACAGTTGTGAGCTGGAGTGATCTGTTGATCAGAGCTTACTGGTTATAGGAGAGAAGGTGCCTGGTGTGATACATTTGCCATCCACCTTGCTTTATGTAATTCCAGAGATTTATCCTACCTTCTTGAAGATTTTTTTTTTTTTTAATTGCTAGCAAAGGCGAGGTCAGAAGTCTGGATAATGCCTCTCCAAATGAGAGACTCAGCACCATGAAAATTCACCTGAGACCATTTGGAAAGCAGAGGCAAACCAGAGCTGTGCCGTTAGCCAGCTCGATAGACAAACTTCTCCCAGTAAAGTTTTGTTCTAGCGTAAATACCAGATGGTCCAGACAAAGTGAATGGAGTATTTTTTGGACTAGTAAAGAAAAGAGCAGGGGGCGGTTGGTTTAACAGCTTCTTGAATGAGACCAAAGCCCTGGGGACAGTAGGAGAGGTGGACTTGCTAGTGAAATGAGCAGGTGAGTATGAGGCTTGTGGTCAAGGGGAGGAAGGAGGAACTTTCTGTTCTTACACTGGATGAGAACTGAATTCTGTTCCATGGAGTGATTTCAGCTTTTGTCAATAAAGTTGCTAAATGAAGGATGGGCTAATTTGCATTAATAGCAAGCAATGTGTCATCTGGGTGTTCCATTTCACTGGTTGGGAGAGCGGTGCCCTGTCATTTACTCCCTGAATATCCTCCCACTACTGCTGTTTGAAAATTAAGATGCCTCCATCATAAGAAGTTCGGTGTCTCCCCCCTGGCTTTATACCTCCTAGAGATTCAAGGTATTCTTTGCAGCAAGGTGTTGCCAGTTTTGCTGACAGCTAAGGTACCCTTTGTACTGGGGTGTAAAATACGCCACCGAATGAAAAGAGCCAGTGAAAATGGAATTGTGCTCATACAATTGTTTCTACACGAGGGGTTTCTGCTGCCTGTGGCAATCAGCAATTTTAGCTCTTTGAGCTCTTGCCCAGCATAGCTATCCTGGCAGAGACATGCAGCACTGAGCTGACCCCAGGCTATTAATACTTCCCTGCAGGGAAGCCGTGTGCCAGCCGCACACACAGCCACACGCATGTCACACGTGTGCGCATGGCTGCACGCGTACACACAGCAGCGAGAACTCGCTCAAGAGGCAGACTCCTAGTGCTGCCAGTCATGCCAATTGCTAGCTAGTTTTAAGGCCGCAGCCATCTTCCTTGTAAGCCTTTGCTGTCCAAGTTTGCTCCCTTGGCCATCTGTCACAGCCTGTCTTTGGCAGCTTCAGGTTCTGCAGCAAGGCTCTGTGCATTGAGGATGGGGTTTTGTCTTTTTTATTGTTCTCTGAGTTGCTGGAAAGTTTCTACCACGTGAGCCTTTTCTCGTAGGCCGTTTGTTAGATTACAATGTGGAACTTAAATGCATTTTTGAACTGTTAATCTCTGCTCTCAGACTGAGCTGGAACAAGTGGATAGGTGTAGCTGCCGCCTAGAGCGAAATGGGCTCAGAGACCCTCTTGGAGCAGATGCAGATTGCACCAGCAGTAGTTGCTTTTCTTGGGATACTCTTTTGTCTGGATGAATGCATTAATCCATACTACTAGATATGTGTTATTTGGTCTGGGAGAGGACCAATATGACTCATATCAAAAAGCTCATGCCCCTTACTGTGCCGGGAATGTGTGCATCTTAGAGCTCTATTGAACAGAGTTACAGCACCTGTAACAAGGAGCTACATTTTCTGTGGGTGTAGCTGTAGATTTTGCCTACTCATGGTTGGTTGGTAATTTTTATAAGTGGTATTGCCACCAACACTGAAAAGTTCATGGTAAATTGGGATCCGTGGGGCTGCATCCTAAAATGAAAACCAATTCATTCCCCAGCTGTGGGGAGGGATGGGGAGAAAATGAAGTTCTCTGTTATTAGCAGTAATTCTTTCCTTTATTTTTCCCTCCTTCCATTTGATACTTATTTTCATAATCAGCAAGTCAGAGATGACAGTAACCTGTTGTTTCCTGCCACTCAGAAAAGCAGTTGGCATTCCTGTTACATGAATAAATACAGTAAGTGAAATTCCCAAAATGAGTGCAGAGAAATTACTAGAGTGATTTTGGGATTGTCCACTTAATAACAACAACTCATCCTCTACTTTTATCCCCAATCCAGCGGTGTATGTCACTGCCTTTACCTTGTTCATAGCAGTGAAGCCCTCTTTTCCACATGTAATAGCTTAATTTTTTGAATTAATTGTCTTTAAGAGTCTCATAGTGTAGTTAGGACCCAGAGTTCTGGATTTGAATTTGATGGAAATGCCACAAATCTTAGATCAGTATTTCTCCGGGGGACAGAACCTGCTTGCCCCTGTTAGAGACTGCAAAGAATGCTCATCTTCATATTGTACCGACCAACGTGCAAATTAGTTTGGGTCGATTTCCCTGGTTCTAGTTCAGTGATCTAGTTCATCCTCCCTCCCCGCTGCCTTTTCGAGCACTGGTGCCTGGGGTTTGTGTTTGTAAAGAGAAGGTAAAATTTCTGGAGTGCATCAAGTTGAAAAATGAGCTTTTCTTCAGATGCCTTCAGACTCCTGTGAAATGCCTGGCTGCATGCACAGGAGTCACCCCAAAGTAGTTCCAGGCAGTCCACCGAAAGCTTAGGTCAGCACTGGCAAGTATCCTACAACAGAAATTAAACACCAAGGTGAAGGATAAACTTTGGCCTCTAGGTAAACACAATAACCCTGTATGTGATGAGATCGAGTATATGATGGAACAGAGCAATGACTGACAATTTTGTTCTCGGGTGTTTTTTGTGTAATTCATTTTATTGATTTATTAACATTTTCTAGCTTACACTACAGGTTTTTTTTTGGTCATCTTATTTCTAGCATGTAAGAGATTTGTAATGTCTGTCCTGTTTCATGTCAGCTCTTCCTTTTTAGATCCCCTGCACGTTGCCCCACACTGCTCATTCCTTTCTCCAGCTCCTCTCCAATTTGGCTTACCTTTCACTGCCCAAAATTTCTTTCACTAGATCATTGGATTGCCTCTTCCCCAAAAATATTGCTACCATTCAGGACAGCTTCAAAGGTGTAGCTTGGAGATTTAGGAGATGAGAGGCTGTTCTTAAGCCAGCTGCTGCTGCCTTCTGCACAAAGTTTCGCTCCTGAACAGATTCCAGACGTAGCCCCAAGATGGATGCAGTGCATTGATCCAGGCTTCTGCTGGCAGGCTTTGGAAAAACAACTGGGAATAGAATTCAAACCAGAAGACCCAATGGCAAAATTGTGTCTCAGGTCAGAGCTCACCTAGATTTTAAGTTTCTTCCTGATGTTTTGACAAGCGTAACTTCTTTCTCAAATGGAGTCAGTCCCTGAACAGTTTATTTGCAGCCATGCCAGTGTCTCCCAAAGGCTGAGTGTGTGTGTGACTAAACAGGCTCTCTAGTTAGCAGCCAGAGCAATGTTATTTTCTCATACACATAGCACATGGTGTTTCTTCATTACTGCTCTCAGTGGCTGACCTTCAGGGAGTGCAACAGAAGAGTGTCTTGGAGGTAGAGGGACTGTCCTGTGGGACACCCCCCACTCTGGAGCTGTCCTAGTCATTTCCAGCTGGTCCTTAGTGTTGGCCGTGTCTTCTCACCACCAGTGTCAGTGACAACTGATGGAGCTGATAACATTACTGTAAAGAAAAGTACTAGTGGTGATATTTATGCAGAAGGGAATGGGCAGAGGGATAGGCTGGAACTCTTAACAAACTGCCCTCAATTTCTGTCCTGCTGCTGTTTCTAAAGGATTCATAAAGAGCAAGTAACATTTTTGGGTGAAGTCACTTCAGGTCATGTTCAGAAAGTAAAAATGGGGGCAGTCAGATTGACTGTCATAAAATGATTGCTATCCCTGATAGATTATCACTTATTATTACTGCATTACAGCTGGAACTGTATTGTCAGAACAACAAAAATAATCTCTGCACTACACCAGTGCTTTGTTCTGATTGACAAAGGATGAGGCAATCCAGGTACTGTGACAGCAGCTTGGCACATATTATGTAATGATACATAGCAACTTCCATAGCCTGCCATTAATTCCTGCATGAATTCTGCCTCTCTTTGTTAAGCGTGTGTAGCTCCTAATAAATGATTTTGGAGCTGAGCACAAGAACCAAAGAGAAATGGACTTCTGTAGGTGTGGAGACTGGTGATAGCTGAAAATGAGAAGGCAAAACTGACAGATAATAGTAGATAAGAAGTCATTTCCAAGCAATGGACGGGGGTGAGATTGTTTCATGTTTAAAATGAGTTGCTGCCTCTGATGGCCACAATGCAAGGTAAATTCTGTCATGAAATCTAAAGCATTTGTTATGTTCAGGATGTTGATAATCACACAGGAGCCAGCACTGTGGAGCTCCCTCCACTTGCTCTTAAATGGCTTGGTCCCATTCTGGTGGGTGTTATCTGCTCTTCATTTGCTGGGGAAGAATGGCCTCTGTGAGGCCGTTTATCTGAATAGTGCAGAAATCACTTTTTGCAAACCTAACTATTATCATAACTGAATCCTTAAAAAAAATGGCAGAGGCTCTCTGAGGTTTCTGAGATTAGAGCCTGCCTTTAAGGCCTCTGTTTGCTCTGGTGTTACTTCCAGTCCTGTTCACTGAAACTACGTTTCACGTCTACCACAAATAGCAGGAGTAATGAATATGTTAATACATAAATATATATAATGAATATATAAATAGTTGCCTATACAAAAAAAAAGTTATAGCTGAAAAAAAACCATTGGCTCCTCATCTCCCTGCTCGTAGATGATTGACCCCTATTGCACATTAACTCCGGTTTTAATCTGTCTGCTTTTATATTTACAACTCACGGGCCTTTGCACACCCCCCTTGGAAGACCATGGGGTGGATAAATAGTTCACCACTTCAGTTCTAACTCAGACTGAGATACGGGAAATATTGCAGCTGTTTATACCACTTTACTGCTTCTTTGAAGACTTTAAATATTTCCGTTTCCCATTCTCTTCTTTTCTTAGCCACTTGCAGTTCTCTCCTTATCAGCACATTATCAAGCAAAACTCTTCCTTGCTTTCCTTAATTCATCCCCGGTATACGCCCACCCCCTCCTCACTTCTCGCTGTCTCAGGTTCCTAGAACTCAGCATGGGATTCACCTGTAATGGATGTCATAACATGTTTCCTCTGCTTCTGGCTATCAACCTACCTGGGATTTATTTTTCCTAAAATGCCTTTGGTGTTTTTTTCATGAGATGAATCACTTCACGGTTTCCCAAGCTGATGCCTACCTTGTTACTTTGCTCGTGCTTTTCCACTCTTTCTTCAAACGTTATTTATTGTCTCCTGAAGATGGTTTGTAAAAAGAAGGCAGATTTAAGGAGGAGAAGATCACAAAGTGTGTGTTATATGAAGCCAGATAAAAAAAGGTTTAGAACTAAAAGGCAATGTGATTTTTTTTGGTTGTTGTTTGTAGTTGTGGGGTTTTTGTTTCGTTCCAGTCCATGTGAGAAATGTTACAATGGTTTGGGTTACTCTGGATGTAGGATTTCTGGCCATTGGTTTTCCCATTCAATCTGCAGTAACCTCCTGCAACTTACATGTCTTTGTTTGTTAGAGGAATGGCTTTCCTAATGGCATGCACCAGATCTGTTAAGAAATTAGGGGTACGTTTCAGGTTCAAAACACCTGATTTGTATACACATTTGTAGTTCTTGTACAGTCATATTAATTGTCCAATTATCTAGGAAGTTGTACTCTGAATTCCTGAAAATCACTCTTTTTATCACTCCTTGCTAAATGCAGAAATGCCTCTAGTAATTTCCCTTTGCTCTCTAAGCATCACATTTCTCTTTGAAAAATCGAGTTTGTCTGGCGAGATCTTTACAGACATAAATATAATTTTAGCAACTGCACATCACTAAAAAGCATTTCTCCATTAGATGTGAGCGATATTGCATAATACGGCTTAAAGCCTGTTTGAACTTTTCAGTTGCTAGAGGATTCATGAATGTAGCATTTCTGTTTCCAATAACCATTAGTTATTTCTGGATGCAACAAAGTACTTGTCTACCTGAGGATGTCCTAGATTCCTACAATTCTTGCTGTTTGAGATAGGATAATCTGTAAAAGGTGCTCTGCACAGAGACACTGTCTATTATTTAATGATCTGGGTGCTTTGGGGAGGAAGATGTGTTTCTAGATTGCCTGTTTAGGTTTGCTCCCAGTATCCCTGTAAAGGAAACCTCACGTTCTCGTGCTTTCTGGAACCTGCGCGTGTGTCTGCACGACTCCCTTCCTGTAGCATCAGTTCAGCGTCCTCTGGGGTTCACAGCCCAAATTCTGTCACCCTTTGCAAAGCACTGGTCACGGCTTCCAGCAAAGGTTTAAGAGCAAAGGAGACTGAAAGAAGGTGAGGAAACACCAGCATATCGACAGCTGGTATACCCACTCCTATGCTCAGTGGCATTTAAAAAAACCACGTTTTGCCCCATGGTGACCAAACTGTTTATGGTAATCTGTAGTATTTGTGGCCGTAACATAAATTCTGCCATGAAAGGATGCTCAGGTTTATTTTGCAGCAGAAAATGGACTTGGTGTGAGTTTTGGTCCGTAGGTAAATAGGTTCCTGAAGGCTCCGAGTGTTACTTTTCAGCAAAATGCTAATCTGGCAAATTGGTACATTTAACAGTCCTCCAGAAATACACCCTTTAGTGCAAGAGGCAGTTGACTGTAACAGTTCTAGATGCTATTTAATGGTGCCATCCTTAAACCTCCCAGTGATGCTACCTACAGAATTTGTTACTGACGAAATTATTATAGTGTTATAGAAATGAAATGGGTTGCTACTGAAATTACTCTCAAAATCTAATTGCAACTTCAGTGGGATTTTTCTCACGCTGGATGTTAAATGTATGCGTATTTCTTATTTTTATAGAAGCAGCATTTTTATTAGTAGGCTTAATTTTATTTCACTATCTGCTACATATGTACTAGGTTCTGATTCTCATTTTCAGTTGTGGTCAAAGATAACTTTAGTCCAGTTTACCTTTTATCTGGTATTCTTCCATTCTTATTTCCCCTGCCACATGTATGAACAAAGCAATGTATTTCATATTTTTCTTCCTTGAGACCTGCCTCGGATTGCTCAAATTATTGCAGTGAAGAGCCCAATTTTATCAGTACCTGAAATAATGCAAATCCTCTTAATTTCCTTTTGAGGGCTTCCTTGGAAAGAAAAACATACTTTAATTTATTGCCTGCAAATCAGTTCAGATTCCTATTAATTTTTTTCATCAAATCTTGTGCTGTACCCAAAGGTTCCTTTATAGGCTGGTGATTCCTCTTCATCTGTGCTTCAGACAGTGTCTGATTAAAAATAAATAAATAAAAAAATCTTCTTCCTTGATCTCAGTCCATAAAGAACAGGTAAAATCCTTGATCAGAACGGGAGATTTCTGTGACTGCCCGAGTTCACTGAGTGTAGTACACCATGCTTCCATGCCATCCTGGTACGGCATCTCTGTATTGTTCTAGCTCGTATTAAAAGATGTGACAGTTCACCACACTCAGAGCAACGGCCCGACATCCACTGGTGGCTCTACCTTTCTTTATTTCTGCTCTTGATCTTACAATGTAGGCTGATGCAGTGAAAGATAAAAAGGTGTTCATCTGATTCTCTCCCTGTTAGCCACAAAGCCAGGGCACAGGGTGGGTAGGTGGCCACCCCACCCATCACTTCTATCACCAGCCACAGAATAAACTTGACTATTGGGCTCAGAGGAAAATGGTGCAGAAATAGCTTTTACTTCCCTTGCTCTTATATTTCTTGCACTTTTCCTTCTCCTGAAAGCAGCAGACTGACTGAATGATGCTAACCTTATTTAATAATTATTGTTGCAAATTGGCCTTTGGGAAACTGGAAGCTCATGAATGCGTATTTCTAAAGAAAGACAAATCTATGCTACATCTGTACAATCTCTATTAATGGCTACTTGAACTCGGCACTCTCATCGTGCTTAGGAGCAGGCTACCCTCCTCCTGAACAGAGAAAGCTTTGCAAAGGAAGGAGGGAACGACATTGACATCGTTTAGATAGTCCCAGGGACTTCTATTATTTTGCTTAACAATTGCTTCCAAAGAATCTCAGATACCAGAAGCTATTTGTTAGGAGCAAATATTGTTAAGACCGTCGCGCTTCTGTCCTACTGTTGTGAAAATTGCCATGAGATTGTTACCTTTCACCCAGGTGGTCCCCGCTGATGGGCAGAAATGACCTTGATTTAATGTCTCATCTGAAGGCAGGCAGCTCTAACTGTGCAACGACAGCCCCCAAACGCTCTCTTGCAGCATCAGCGTTGGACGCAAGCCCGTGTCTCAGTCAGAGATGTGCATCTCTGACCTTCTAACGTAGAGGCAATAGTGCTGCCAGCTGTGTTATGCTGACTGGCAAAGGACTTGGTTTTGAAACCCAGAAGTAAAGAAATTGAGCTAAACGCAATGCAGCCTTCTACTGCTGAAAAAAAAAAAAAAGTAGCAATAAACCCCAGACAATCTTACCTCCAGTTTCCAAATTATTTTGTTTTCCGGGTTGCTGGCAGTAATTTGTTTTGATAAGGCAGTTCTGCAGCATGATCTATTTACATTTGATCCTCAAACGAGTCCTTTTAGCTGAATAAATGCCTTTTGAAAAACCTGATTTATGTCACAGTCTCTGCATTAAATAGAGCAATTCTGGTTCAGGGGCAAAGTGGTGGGGTCAAGGTCTGTGGTCTGCATTTTCTACGTGCCGTGTGTGGATTTGCAGCGCCCTGCTTACATTAGCACTAACACAATCTGCACGTGTGGCCCCTGTGCAGTACTTTGGGAGCGTAGCCCTCAACAGAGGAGGTATTTACAGCCCCGAAGCTCATGGTGGGAGATATGAACAGCTGTGCTCCAAACAGAAAGCACACATCTGAACTAAGACAAGCATACTGCAGATGATGTCCTGGCAGTTAGCGTTTGTAGTTGTACACACTTCTGTGCAAACCCGAAAGTAAATGTCATTCTTTCAGGATTAATATGCTTTGCAGAGCTAACAGGAGGAAAAAATACCACTATCATCAGAAAATATTTTTGCTGATCATAATTTTTATTGCTGCAGTTCCTATAGTGTTGGTACCAAAGAAATACAATTAATAAGTAAATGCGACGTCACTCTGCTAATTATGTCTTACTAGCAGTGAGACGACCTCTTTCTACTTAAGTAGTCAGTTGAAATCTATTCTAAATTCCCAATTCCAATGTCTGAGCACATGCTGTGCACAGGATGTGAGCACCTGAGAAAGGCTTTATTGATCCATTGTTGGGTCCTTGCATTTATTGTATCTTACCTAGAGCTGACCACTAGGTAAATCCACATCAAGTGAAGAGGACTTTGCAAAAATTTTAATTCCTTTTAAATTTGTCTGATGGGGCACGTGCCAGTGCCCCGGGTTTCCCCTGCTGTGCTTCCCTGGAACTGACCTACCTGTCTGCTCCCCGTCCCTGCAGGATGACACCGCAAAGCTCTGAGCTGTAGCTCCGCTGATCTCCGTGCGCAGGGAGCAAACGGGGCTTTTGCAGGATACAGGGTAATTCTCTAACTAAACGGACCACGCTAAATACTTTGCCTTCACACACAGTTTTACCCGTGGAGAGGTTTGGGGTAAGGAGGCATTTTTTCAGCAATATAACAAGGCGTGGAACCACAGAATCCTTTCAGTTGGAAAAGTCCAGACGGTTCCTTTTCAGCTCGAGTATCAAGCCCATTTTGCAGGCTGGGGAAGTGAGACCTTGAGGGTGCCGTTTACCCGAGACAACAAAGCAGGTCAGGGGCAGAGCAGACCCCAGCCCAGGCTTTGAGTGCAAGGCCACTGTTCTGACCTCTCAACTTTTGTTTTGCTATGCTTGCGAGGCAGTGGGTTTGTACGTCCAGTAAATAGTTTTCTCAGCTGGAGGGTGAAAACGACAAAAAGCAACATAGAACATAGTCTTGTTAAACATCTCCTAATTTATTTACGGAATGAATTTTGGAATACAGCCACCTGTTAGACTCAGAACTTTGGGTGTTTTTTTAATGCGAGTTATTTTATTTCTTAATGGCGAATTTGTCGGCCAGGGAGAAATGTATTTTTTCCAGTAGTGTTGGTCAGAAAAGTAGATTCCCAATAACAATTATGACATAATAAAAAAAAAAAAGAAAAATAGTGTGACTACTGAAGCAGAGGGTGGCACTCTGCTGCTGCCAGCACCGCTGTGTTAGTTGAACTGACTGAAACCTGTACAGAGGACAGGAAGGTGCTGGCCCTGCTGTGGACAATGTAGGCGTTGTTACTGCGCTGTGGGCAGGTTCCTTGGGATTTGGGGTACATTTGTGCATCTTTGAAGCTGACATAATACTAGTAGGGCTGCAAAGTCGAGGTTGAGGAGCTGGGAAATGCCATAACTGAAATCACCTCTCCACTTCTCATTCAGATTTCAGTGGTGTATTCACGGCTGCGTAGAGTGGGACAACTTCAGCCTCATACATTGTCCAGATTTTACCATTTCAGGTGCCAGCCTGAAATGTATAAAGAAGGTTGCCAGGACTGCTGCCCCATTTGCTGAAGAAGAGGCAAGGTGTGAAGGAGTTGGGGACGTTAAAGGAGGGAGGGCAAGGCTGTCGTGGTTAAGCATTGGTGTTAGCTGCTAAAGTCTATTCTTGCCTCTGTTACAGATTTGCTCTTTGATTCCAATCTAATCAAGCCATGTTTTTACTAATTATGTGTTGTTTACTTTCTGAATGCTGAGTTTGAGACCCTTGGGCCTGACTTATGAAGCACTGATGTTTCACAGAGATAGCTCAAGTCAGTGAAAATTATTTGAATATACAAATTACCAAAGAATTCTAATGGCTCCAGGTTCTGTGTGTCAGTGAGGGTGTACTGCTTAATTTAATTTATAACTTCCACTTTAACTTCTCAGACCCCTTCTGCTGAAGAGGACTAATACAGCCTTTCCTTGTTTCTCTTTAGAACAGTGTTCGAGAAGTGAGGAGCTACTTTAAGTGTTGTATGACAGCCCAGGCAGGAATTAATAAGTCTCAGAGCAGGGTGTGAATAGTGCTCAATAAATGAGGCATGGGGACGCATTTGACTAATAACAAGAAAACAAAGGCATTGACTAGCTGCTCGTTATGTCAGGCAGTGCAGGCAGGGGTCCAGTGGAAAAAATAGTAGGTGGTTGGGTAATTAAAGACAGTATCATAATGTGTGCACACACGGTTGCCCAATTAGGGCTGCACAGCAACCTTAATTCTGACACTTCCCTAAATTTTCAATGCTTGATTTTACACATTTAATGTTCCCTAGCATATTTTCGGTGTATTTACATATATATGCTCCCCATCGCCTCCTTCGTTGCCAAGCTGTTAATTAGGTAGAACTACTGAGAAATGCAGTTAGTTGGATAAACGGGGGTTTGCAGCGAACCTTGGATATCATGCTGCCGAGCAGGAAACTTCAGGCTGTCAGAGCTTTGAAGGGTTTACATCACTGGTGATGAATTTGTTTGCTTTGCTTAATTGTTTTAAAGAAATTAGTTATGTTTTCGGTGCAGTCTCTTTTCTTACACGCTAGGATGTGTTCTTTCTAGTTCTGCTTTTACATTTATTCTTCACGGCTTATTGCTGATGGTGTGGATGGAACATCTTTTTAATGAGAACTGTGTTCCAAAGACTCTTCTCCCTGAATGGGAGCAGACTTTAGCCGGGGCCCTCATTTTAGAAGATAATTTTATTTCATCCATTTCTCCTTTTGGAAAAATATCATCTGGAGACAGATATTTTGGTTCTGAAGTGCAGCCCTCTAACTGGCATTAACAGCTTGTGTGATTTGGAACTTTTCAGAGTGTCAGTGAAGAACAATAGATGTAAAATTGGAATAAAAAAAAATAAAAATGGAGAGACTGGGACAGGAGAATGATGAGTGCAAAGGCTTATCCAGAGTTCTTGTCTTGTGCATGCAAATAAATTACTTCAGTGCCTCAGTGATGCTGTTCTCCCAGGCTATGCCTCTACAATTGCACCGTAAGATGTCTACTTGAAGTAGGATGCTCTTAGTCTGAAATATGCCCTCACCTGAGTACAAATATGGCCAAGGCTTGAGCAAGCCCTTTCTGCCCTATGCTTCTTGGTTGCAATGAGCTGCCTGGATGTCTAAAGTGCTCATCAGATGCCAGGTCCCCTTCACCTACCTGTTAGAGCAAAGGGGCGAAACAGGAGGCACTGGAATGTAAGGATGGGAGAGTCAGATCCACCTTTGCCAGAATGCATTCCTAAAGGCACCTCCTTTGCTCCACTGCCTGTCTGCTTTTGCAGGCTGTCCCTAAGAGCTTGCAGAATTTAAGCAGTCTTGCTCCCTTGTAAAACTATGTTCTTATATTCTTATCCATGCTAAATCTTTCTTCATACCAAAGGGACATCTGGTGTTGTTAGGCAATCTTCAGCATTAGTAATAGCATCAAAGTACCAACCCAGATGATGGGTTCAGGATCAGAAAGCCTGAAAAACTCAACCTTTTTTCATCTTGTGCTGCCCACAAACACATAATTCACTTATTTTCCACCCCTTTTCTAAGATTTTACCTGAAATAAGCTGTCATCATGACAACAAGAAATGCTGAATGGAGGTGTCTATGTTACGTATCCGGCCACGAAGCACTATCTGTGTTTTTTTCCAGAACCAGTAGTTCTTGGACTAGTCAAGTGTGCTGTAATTAAACATTGATGCACAGGAATGAAGGGGATTTTTTTTTTTTTCCCTCCTTTAAGGAGATGAATTTTAGTAATAGAATGAAAGAAGCATAGTATAATTCATTTTATGACAGAAAATCATCTGCAAGAGACCTTTTACTTGCATTTAATACTTAATATTTATTTTAGTTTTCCATTGCAGCTGTCTTTAATTGCATCTTTTCCTTTTGATTGTTCAACATTCAAGAAAGGTACATCTCTAAGATGCACCTAAAATCTCCAAGACCGTGAAAGTCTTTCACAAAATACCTAAAGCAGTAGTGAAAATAGATGGCTAACTCTGAAATTATATTGACTCTTCTATTGCAGTTTTTATATCATTTTTATCAGACTTTTACAAAGCTTTCTATTCTTATAAAGCTCTCTTTTAGAAACAGAATGGAAATCATTTGGCAATGAATTACATTATAGCATAGCCTAAAATTATTGTTTTATCTCATATTGTGAAGTCCTTTGGAATATATTTTAAGACTTAGGTTGGTACAAACCCTGACAGTCTTGGAATGTATGTAAATTACAGAAGCTTTTCAGATCCTTTGTTATTCCGAGCTCCATTTCTGAAATTTGTGACACATTCTTCACTTTACTAGAAAAGGATTTGTAAAGTCACATTTTCCTGTAACACCCTGTTCATGTGATTTAAAATTAGAAACGCTGAGAATGTAGATGACCAGATGATAGCAAAGAAGGATGACAGGTCAAGCCAAAGTACATACGAAGCTGAGTACTTATCCAGAACTTACCACATCTTCTGCTGCTACATCTCGGCTCCTAGAAGAAGCTGTTCTGACAAAATGCTGTGTCAAAATGCTTTCACTTTACATTGGTTAAAACTTAGTATCTCAGAGAAACTAGTGGCATTTAAGTGCTTATATACAGGCAGAAATGACCTCTATGAGATCTTTGAGACTTGTTTAGCAAAGCACTTTTAGCACCAGATATTTTTAATGGGCGCCTCATCCAAAACCAGATAGTGACATTGATTTTCCATGTGTTTGGCTCCCAGAGCATTTAAGCACATGCCAATTGGCTGAATTAACTGCAATTTGTAACAGGTGATATGAGGGAGCCAATGGGTGAAGGCAGTGAAGCTAAGACATGTTTATACAACATGAGGATGCTCCCTCAATCCTCTTTCTTCTCCTTTTTGTTTTTTTTTTTTAAATGATTTGCTTCTACCATGGAAACCCATGACTTTGGTTGATTTCCTCCTGTATTTTTCATCCCCACTAAACTTCCTGCTTGCAACTATCAGAGCTCAGGCTATTTACTAAAGTATTTCTAATTTGCTCCTACTCTCTGATGGTTTCAGAAAGCAACATCAATTGAAAATACACTGCACAGGTGGCTTAGTGTATAATTTATCATCACCGCCAAATCTTTTCCTTCTGCTGGGCGTTGTACGGTTCATTCCTTCCTTTTAGCATTTACTCCACATGGTTTTTACTGCCATTCCATCTCAGGAGCTCCTGCTTCACCATACCATTCCTTCTGCACCCCTTTGTAAGACATGAGTTTAACCTGTCAGAACAAAGCTGGGTATGTGTGGTTTGTCCATGTTTTGATTTCTGGGTTAGTTCCCCAGAACACAGGCTGCCCCTATACAGGACTGTAAATTAAAAAACCCCACCAACATAACCAACAAAACCCAACAAAAAAAAAGAAGTCAGTTTATATAAACCGTTTCCTCTCATTCTTCATTGTTTTGGTGCGATTATCTCCAGTGTGGATATAGAGGAGACGATAGCATTTGAGCCTGGGCACTTTAAGGCTTGGCTAGTGCTGTCCAGTGATTGCATACAGCGTGCTGATGTTTTGTCCCTAAGCTGTGATTTCAGCTCTCTGTAGGCTTGCATTTAAAACCAGCCAATTCAGATCAGTTCCTCTGGACCTCTTTGAATTTCTGTACAGTCATAGCTGGATGCTAGTAACCCTAAAAAGCAATAAAATACATTTAGAAAGAACTGTAATATGTAATGAAAACTTTTTTTTTCCATCTGTGTTATTTGCATGTCTGTTATCTGTAGCTGAGCACTGACAGAAGCTCCGTGTTAGACTGGAAATTATCCCACTCTGTCTAAGAGAGGCCCACTGGCTACCATAGCAGGTTGTACTTCATTTGTTTCTGCTTAGGAGAAAAATGTTATCCTTTTCTATTTCTGTGACTCAGGTTAGATGCCCTGATTCATTTTCTTTGTAATGGCAAAAAAGGGTATAAAAAAAGCTGAAGTGGTTCTAGTAGGTACCCGCGTGGCACTACACGTTCTCTACGCTAAAACCTTGGAGTGTTCCTTTTATAGACATCCTTGTTTTCTTCTCTATGGAAAGATTTATAACCTGCTCTGTTTTCTGTCTTTCTCAATGCCATGCTTTCCCACTTTAGAAATTAATCTGTTGGATGAAGCAGTATCAAATCATTTTTTGAGATCCAGAAAAAATTATGTCCAGCCTTACACCTTTTTCATTGCTGATGAGTGAGAGGATTTCAAGCTGATAGCTTTTACACACAGCCTTCCTTTTTTTAATAAAAAAAAAACCCACACAAACATCTTGTGCTGATCTTTCCTATAAACACAGCTCAGTTGCTGTTGATCAAGATACTCGTGTTTGGTTTGGACACTCTGGAGATCATCTGTTCCAACCTCTCTCCTACAAGCAGAGCCAGCTTGAGCAAGTTGCTCAAGCTTTTGTCCAGTTGTGTTTGAATAACTCCATGGATGGCAACTGCTCAGCATCTCTGGGCAACCTGTTCCAGTGTTCAACCACCATCCCAAGATAAAGGTTTTTTTATAGCTTTGAACAGAATTTCCTGTTCATGCCCACCACATCTCGTCCTGTTACTGTGCACCACTGAGAAGAGTCTGGTTCCACCTTCTCGACTCTCACGCACCCCAGTCAGGTATTTCTACCAGATCCTTGAACAGGACACGGTCTTAGTCTTGCCATTAAACGTTGTCAACTCAGGTTTAGTCCCCTGGGCCAGGATCCGTAAGGAATGTATTATTAACTGTCTTTTAGACTTTGGCTTCATATGGGCTCTGCTGTCCCTGCCTGCCTTCTGCCTTGTTCAGCTTCTCTGTCTCCCTTCCTGCACCAACCTGTGGAGTGTCTCCACAGGAGGAAGCAAATGTTACACAGCACAAACCAAACTGCATAAATATGAATGCTGCCTCAAACTGCAATACTGTGGGGTCTGGTGAGCAGTAGCTCCCTCCCGGAGTAATGCTGTTGATTCTAGAAGGCCCATACAGAAGGGGGTGCTGCTTATTAGGTGCCAGTATTGGGCTTAGAGTCCAAGGGAGTGCGAGGTACGCGTCATTTTTAATGCATTTGCTCCAAAGCTAGAAAAAACATTATTTCTTTGGGAACTACCTTGATATCAGAAGATGGCCACCCTGCCAACTTAAGAATTCAGCAATGGATATGGCTGCCAAAGTTCAGACTCCTAAATGTGAAACGCACCCATGGACAGACTCAACCTTTCCTCCTCGGTGCTTTATTGCTTCTGCAAAGGGGTTGTTTCATTACCCTCATAATTGCCTTCCATCTGTACTCTTATGTACCCCCTTTACCAATGCCACCTCTTTATAACCGAGGTCTTTTCAGCGTGTTTAAAGGATATTTGTATTCATTATTATCCCCTATGTAGCATGCTTTTGAGGAACAGAATTAGTATTTTCTGTGCTCGGCAGCAGGGACAAAAGTAAAAAATACAATTGTAAACCAGAAGCAGTATCTCCCCTCAGCTCAGCAGCTTTTCAGCAGAAACTCTTGCAGTCTCTTTACCTTCCTTTTTTTTTTTTTAGACCTCTCTATAGTGGTTTACAATTCACAGGGCAGGTTTCTTATTTCTGCCACCAGCATAAACGGCTTGCCCAGGATTTCAGGTGTACATCAGTGTGAAAGAAGAGTGAGGTCCTCTGTTCCTTTTCCCTGCAATGACATCGTGTGCAGTAGCAGATGCATACAAGGGCGGGATTTCTTTGGTTTTATTTGTAATTACCAGTAGTATAAATCCTGAAGTATGGGCACTCCTGTTGAATCAGTAAGTAAAGAGGTAGAATGGTCCAAAGGTAGCAGCATCACTGTGCTGAATAGCGTGACCTTGTTGTGCTATTGCATTTAATATTTACAAGGGTAAAGTCAAAGACAGCACAAAAATATCTTATGACCCTGTCCCGGTGCCAATAATTAAAGCACATCAGCTTTTACAGCCTGTCTTTCCTCAGCAAGTAGTCTTTATTTTGCCTTATAACCTTTTCCTCCTGTGGCAGCAGAGCCCCTCTGCGGTGTAGCCGTGTGGAATGGTCCTGTTTCCAGCGAGCTCTGGGTGACTGCTGCCTTTGTTTCCCATCCGGGAGGTGCAGCAGACAGAATGATCTCTGCCAGAGAGACCTGTTCAAGACTTAAACCAATTTGCATGTACTGGGGCCAGTCTGTACTTCACTGGACCAGTTCAGGTGTAGTGATGGAGGTGGGAATCTGCTGCAGCAGAACCTCTGCAAGTGATGGGTTTTCCTTGATGGTAAACTGAATGTCGGGGTTACACAGCACCTCTGGGATGCGAGTGGCTTCAGAGATTACACAACATACACTCAGGGTGTACCAGGGTTATTGCCATTGGAACCCCATTATCTGTTTTTACAAACGAAGCCGTTACTCGTTATTGTGTAAACTTGCAAGAGCTTGGAACCAAGCAGCGTGTCGTTGTTCTTGATACGTTCATAACTATGTTTTTCTTTAATAAATTATCAAATGCAGTAGCCACAAACTGGCAGTTCTTTACCATCAGACACATATGCTGCCAGGGCAGTAAACAAACTTATGTTTGCCTTCATGGGAGAATCCCAGTAAGGAAATTCAGAGCGCAGCAGGTGCAGGCTGTGTTCAGAAACTTTCTGCAGAAGGTTTCTTCAAGGCTTCATTGCCCTTGAGCAATTTGTAGTGCCTGATTCATTTTCTACTGGCAGCTATATATGAAGATGATGCTGACAACATGACAAAGATTTTGGAGAAGTGACAGTGCAGAGCTGATCAGAAAGATGTGAAAATGCACACCCTCACATTGACTCAAAAACAACATGGTTTTTTTGCACGGATATAAATTCTTATACTTGAAATATGCATTTAACACCACAGCCAGAGCAGACATATCACCACTCCAGACTGTCATCTGTACATTGGCCATTTTTTTAAAAGTAGCTCATACAAAATATTTTTTATATAAGCAGCCTTGAAAGCAGAGCCTAATTGCTTATCATTTGACACAGCTTACAATAGAACAGAACCTGACATCCTTACTCATGATGAGTGATACTTTATTCCACAATTACTCCTATTCTTTCTACTGAAAAAAAAAAAAAAAGGAGAAGAGGCTAGGAAGTCTAAAGCTATCATAAACTAAGAAGAAATACAGCTTTTACTCAAAGACAGCTTTATATCTACTGTTGTCAAGAAGCAGGGCTTTGCTGGGAATACTTCAGGTAATGTTCAAAAAGATTTAGAGGAAAGAAAGGTTGACTGCAACTCTTCTGTTGCATTTAAGCAGGGCTTCAGCAGAAATCTTAAAAGGTGGTGGGCTAGCAAATACCTCCCTGTCACTTTCATTTTGCTGTAGCTTGAAAGCCAGAAGCAGATGGAAGTGTTTTAAAACAACCATTAATATTTAGCAAAATATTCTTGACTTTCTACAAAGTTGGGAGTTTTTATTATTGCTGCTGCCGCATTATGGAGAATGAGTTTTGTTCTCATTTTACTGATTTCTCCATCCAGGGATGAGGGTTTGTCAAAGTGCAGGCTGCTTTATTAGTACCCCAGCTGCACTGGTAGAGGTGCACACGCCTGCCCAGCTGCCCTCTCGCTGAAGGAAGCCTGGGTATCCACCATCCCCTGCTGTGCTGAGCCAGAGGCTGTTGCTGTACAGCGAGCAGTATCACCTCCTTTCTTCAGTGTCACCCAAGAAGGCTGAATTGTGAAGTGATCTATGGACATCAGCCTACTAAACCTCACCGAATCACAGAAAACAGGGCAAGAAAGGACCTCAGGAGTTAGCTGGTTTGGCATTGTGCCCCTGGCAAGCTGTTTATAACTACGTTTTAGTGTATCACTTGTGAGAAAGCTGCTTAAAGTCTCACCCAAATCTCTTCTGCTACCACCCTGCTCGTGTAGGAAAGATGTGGAGAATCCTTTGCGGCGTGTTTTACATATTTGGAAACATTTATCACATTTCCTCCATTTTTGTCTTCTCTGCCCTAACCCAGTTCTTCCATTGCTGGTTAAGTTTTCTAGGGCATGGATTATTCTTTCTACTTTTTCTGGCCTTTCAGCAGCTGATCCAAATCTGTGCTGAAGTCAAATGCCCAGAGTGAATTTACTATTGTTGCTGCTGAATAGAGGGAAAAGATAATTTCCAAACCTTTTCTGTATGTCTCAGGATTACGTTTGCTGGTTTTAGTTTTTAAAAGCTGCATTGATGGTTTTGCTGCCACCGAGCGCACGTTCGCAGCTCAGGAGCTGACTGCCATTGCCAGTGAGGGTTGCCCCGCTTTAGAACCTTAATGAATCAATTAAATTAGCTAAATGTTTTTCTACTGCTGTCATCTGGCCAGCAGGATGGATGTATCTTCTTTTTTTTGGAATGGAAATTCATAGAAATCAAAGGTCATGCTCAGAATAAGATTATAGCATCATAATCCCGTTACTTGAGTGGGGAGGGGGACGTTGAGATTAAAAGGAGAAAGGGAATGAAGTATGCACCCAAACTGTTTGTTACAGAGCAAAGGCGGAAGGAAGGAATCGAAGGAGACAAGCCCGATTTGAACATCAGAACAGTGAAAATAGCATTTCGTTTCTATTTTTATTTCAAAACGCATCTGAGAAAAGGCATAATGTAGATGGAGACAAAAGAGACTTCTAAGTGCTTTTCTTTTCAAAATTTGTCCTAGCGAGAGATGGATGGCAGGGGATTTTATGCCCCAAACAGCACTTATAAATGCTTTTGCTTTTTCAATACCATCCTTTGACTGAGTAGGGGAGAGAGGAAGAAACAGGCAAGGTGCCCTGACACATCGCTTCTAAGTGATTTCTGTCTCAAAAGTATTCAAAAGACTGATAGATTTTTGTTGTTGTTGTGGTTGGATATTTATTTTGTTCTGTGACTTGGCAGAAAAGAAGTGGGAAGACGAAGGGAAGCTCTAGTGAATTTTTATTTCCCAAGGTCAGGAGAACAAAAGTCGGTATTTCTCCTCTCTCTCTTTTTTTTTTGTTTTGTTTTTGGTTTGGTTTGGTTTTGCTTTTTCTTCTAATTTGATAGTGATACAGTAAGGCCTCTGAGGAAGAGCTAAGGTAAAAGCAAAATGGAGTTTTCCTCATAAGGATGGGCTCTTACCCTTAGCACAGAAGAGAACTCTGAGCTTGTGATTAAAGCAGAAATAATCTGATAGTGTAAGAAAGAGGAGAGCTGACCTTAACTGTTTTGCAGCATCAGAACCTTAAACTGACAGGACTTGCTGTGGGATCACCCAGAAGTATCATGCAGAGATAGAGCATCCTCAGAGCTGAACTCCAGCCTGACGGCAAGTGCAGATAGAAAATCTCCCCAGCCCTGAAGAGCATGTTTCTTCACCTGCTTCTTTAAACAGGGTTGTTTGCACCCTTCTAGGTGACCTAACCTGCCACCTCCTCCAAGGTGCAGGGACCGTCGTTGTGCAAGGCAATTACACTGTAGCTGTGCCTTTTCAAAACCAGAAATCATTGCTTCGTGAATCTGGAAAAAAAATGTAAATTACTATTACCAGCCTTATAAATTCATCTTCAGGCAATAAAATGCTGGCATCCCTATGGAATAAATGATTGCATGCCTGTTCCTAGGCCAAGCACTCAAGACAGCCATTGCTACTTGGTTTCCCTACCAGAAATCTTCAGAAATTAAACTTCTGTTGACCTGTTCCAATCCCCAGGTGAGGCTGGACTCTTCTTTAGCTGCAGCCAGGATTAGGAGTAGTTGGTTTCCCCTCCTTGCTTCTCCCTTCAAGACAGTTGAAGATTGAGCTCTGTGTTCCTGACTGCTCTGTAAGAACACAAAGGCCAGCATTTTGGGGTTCTGAATTCCCCTGTATCACAGCCAATGAGCTGTCACTGGAAAAACCACAGACTGCTTCAGGGTAAGAAAACGCAGGCTTTTATAAGGTGGCAATAATAGAAATAATGAAACAAAGCAGCATGTCTTAAAGGTGCAAGTGTTCACAAGCTTCCGCGCTGAGCAGTGAATTCCGGTGTCCACGTTAAAAATGCAGCAAGGCTGAGACTGGGGTATCAATACTTCAGTTATTTACAGATATAACCATGTTTTCCTTTGGCACCAAGGTCAAACTGGATGTCTCATTCATCACATGATGTGGCAAGGAGTCCACTTTGCGTCTCGAATGCTTCTGTTATCTTGGAAATGCCTATGGAACTGAGTTCCTGAGCTCCAGTATCATCAGGTCTCCTGCTGTCCTAGCTCCTGTCTTGCATATGTCAGCTCTTACTCTTCAGACAGTGCCCTAAATACGAATCAGTAGAGGCTCAGAAAAGTCTGTTCTGCTCAAAATACTCCAACCCTCCAAAAAAAGCAGTATCAGAACACATTTAAAACACACTAATGAATTAAAAACAAATACTCATCACTATCAGAACACTATTAAATACCTGACTGTAGCTTTAGTTGTGAGGGTGATAGGAAGGATACCTGTCTCTCCTTGAAATGGCATGCTACAGAAAATTACTGGTATGTTTTATGTATTTATTATTGTGGGGCTCCTGTTCCAAACTATGTCAGGTAGCAAATACCAAGTCAAATGTCTCATGCATAAAGACAGTTTAGAAGGCTGGAGTCATTGGAGGGAAAGGATTTTTCATTTTAGTTATGAAAGTTAATTTCTTTTCACTGCCACCCCTCCTTTGCCTCTGTAAAATACTGATAGAGGTTATAATTTCTGATGTTGATTGTAGCGATGCTGATTGTAGCATGTAAGTTGTACCCAACCGTTGGAACAGATGGTGTAGTATTGTGGTGGGGCCTATCACATAGTGACAGGATGGAAAGGTGCAGCTGAAGGAGTGTATAATTTGGTATAAATGAGAATCTCGAGCCTGCGCACTGCTCAAATTAGAGAAAGTTCAGGTCTGAAGACAAACCTCACAGCATCATCCCAGTTCTGATTGTTCAAGTGGGGGTGACTGAGCAGCAGGATGTGATCCTAGAGATAGGAGTGAGAAGAAAACCCTCCTCAGCAGTATGCAGCAGAGTAGCAAGGAAGCACGTGGATTTTAATCCTGCCTCACATTTCTTCATGGCAGATCCTGCCTTTCCTCTTTCGGAGTGCTCTCCATCTCTGTCACCAGTGACGGCTAATGTCAGACTCCCGTGGTCTCGCTGCGGTTGCTGGTTGATCATACAGACAGGACAGACACAGCCTTGCAAACCTTTGATTGTTGTACTTAAGCAGAGTATGTTTTAGGCAATAAATTTTACTCAAGGTTTTTAGAATTATAGACTGGGGGTTGCATTCTCTTTCATAAATTTTCAGAGAATTTGAAAACCGGAGAAACATTTTTGTGCGTGTCTGTGATTTGTTCTTTGGGGTTTTACCATAAACCTTTTTTCCCCAAACAATTGTGGGTTGTTTGGGGTTTTTTGAAGTTTTTCCAGCTGCTGATAGTGTTCAGAGAAGCGTTATGCTGCTTGGGACCAAAACATTCTTGGCAGCAAAATAAAGCACAGCATTAACTGTTTTGTTTCTAATAAAATGGGAAATAAATGAATAACTTTGGAAAACAATTAGTATAGGCAGGACTGTAGAATAAATTTGTGAGGTGTATTGGTTATCTCCACGGTTAATTGCACTGTGATTTGAAATATGTGTATCTGGAAGTAAGCAGCAAAGTGTTGAACAGTTCTTGTATCTGTGTTGCCTAAATAGCATTGAACCCACCCGCACCACGTCAAATGGTTTGAGGTGAAAGGATGTCCTGGGAGTATCAAGGCCCAGCAAGATAGCAGCCATGCTCTTTACTTTTAACTTATTAATCAAGTAAGAGGAAGAAATGGTTTGTGTCTGGCCAGCTATCCAAGAGCAGTGGCCAGATGCTTTGCCCTTTCCAAATGTACTCTGAATGAGAATGAAACCGTGCTCCTTGTTTTGCCCATTAGACAGCATTATCTCTGTGCAATGCCAGCTCCTATCTCCTTGTGCTGTGTGTGGTTCTCACATATGGGATTTTAATAACCTTCATGCTGCGCTGCTATGAATTCATAAACAGGGCTGATAGAGGGAAAGCACCACAGGACTTTATTTTTTCATTATTGCTCTTTCGAAAAGCAGGGTCTGCAGGATTTTTGCAAGGGCCTCGTGACAGAACCTAGCAATGGTGCTGCTGCTGCAGCGTGGCTATTCCGAGGGGAGGGGATAAGTGCAGTGTTCGCTTGTGATATGCTTTTTCACAACTGATTTTCATCGTCCTACATTTGGTAGCCGCTGTAATTCTGCTGTATTATAGCTGGAGCTTTGCGGGTCTCACTGTGGGGGAGCTTTCCCCATTCTTCTAGAACACGATGTGCATTTGATTTCTTGCAACGTGCCTCTTCTCCTCCTCCCCTCCCACCCGGCTTGTGAGGCGACAGCTCACTTCTCAGTGGTCACTCTTGACTTGTGCTTTAGAAAAGTTTTAGTCACTCTGGAGCAGTGTTGGGTTTTAGGTTTTTTGGTGTTTCGTTTTTTTTTTTTTCTTTCTTTTTGCCCTTCTCCTCACCCCAGAGTCCATTAGAGCAACACCTTCTTCATCTTGGCTGTGTTCCAGTACTGGTGGAGGCACCTCTAGGAGTGGAGCTAAGAGTAGTAACAAGAGCTCACAGCATCAGTCTCCAGGCATGATGTGATAGAGATCCCCTTGTATCCATTGCCAACAGACCTTAGAAAGCAGATGTATGAGGAGGACCCAGCTAAAATTTACAGTCTCTACAAATATCCTATGAAGTAATGAACCTAAACTGCTTGAAACAGCCGGTTCAGTAGTCCTGGAGCTGGTTCACATATGCCAGGAAGGAAATTGCACCCTGTTGCCTGCCCGTAGCCTGTGCTACACTGGCTGGAGTGCACTCGTGGTTATGATCTTAGATCAGCCTGGATTCCAGTCTTGTAACCGTGCCTAATGCTGTTTTATCAGGAATAAGATTTCTTAGGTGCAGGCTCTGTGCAGGGCTGTGATATGGCATGCAGATCAAACCTTATCATCCCATTTTCATTTTAGGAATGTTTTTTTTAATTCTGCTGTAGTTTTTATGGGGTTTTGTGTGTGACAGGCAGTAGAAAGAAGCAAAAACAGACAAGGAAAAAGAGAATAATTTTTAACTAATGACTAAACTTAACTTTTAGTTGTGTTTGGGGAGATTTTGCTGGCTGTTGGTTTGTTGGTGTTTTCCTCAGTGCTGAATAGTCCTCATTAAAAATGTGTGTTGTCACTTTTGTTCAAATTCATCCAACTTCTTCACTCTCAAAGTGATAGAATTATAGAATTCTTGAAAAAAAAATAGTTTGGAAAGAACTGACAGCATCTTGTCCAACATCATCTATCAGTGGGTCTAACATCAAGGTTAAGCCAGGCCTGTGCCTTGTCAAGCTTTGGAAATCTCTAGGGATGGAGACTCCAGCATCTTCTGGGAACCTGTTCCAAGGCCCTCTGTTACAAAGGTGCATTTCCTGAAAAATTTGTGGGTTTTTTTTTTGTGGGACATATGTAGCCCATCAATATTCTTTCCTCAGCTCATCTCCCTTTGTACTTTTCAGCTCTAAGGAACAGTGTCCATGCCTGAGACCATGTATGATGAGGTGGCTGAACACACACACATGTGCATCTGTGGTTCTGCAGTAATATGACGCAGAGGGAGGCGATGCCAAAGCTTTCACATCTGCTTTGTAAATATTTTCTTATGATGAAATTAATACCACATCTAAATTCTCCATGTGTAGCTCTCTCTTGCTGCTCTTTGGTTCTGTTAATACATGTATGTATGTGCTGATATGAACACAGAAAAGTTTTCTAAGGTATACTTCTCATGGAAATAAAGACCTGCTATTTCTTTAGGTTAATTGCTGTCCTCTGGGCTTGTCCCTCAACATCAGCTGTACCCTGTGTGAGCATTTCTTTAGTTGATGACTTCAGTGGAATACCTTTTTTTTTTTCCACTTAGCTGCATGCTATAGTCCCTCAGACCTTCTCTGTGGCAGAGAGATGGAACTCAGCCTCTCCGGTTCCAAATACGCTGTTGTGAGGTGTTGATAGCCAGAGGAGCAACAGAGCCTGTAGCAAGGAACAGGGTTGTTCTGGAGGGAGGAGGAGGAAAAGAGAAGCACAACCTGTTTGCTGTAGAAGGTAGTTGTCAGTCTTCCATTATCTCTTCCCTTACTGGGCCACCAGCTGACAAGTATTTTGGTACATTCCTAGTGCCAGCAAAGCAAAGCGGTCAGCAGCTGGATGTTACCAGAGGGCACCAAGTTTTCCTCCTTGTTGCTGTCCCCAAGAACCTGTTTTGTCAGAGCCACGGTAGTCACTGCTGGATCAGTTGGAGTTACAGAGCAGCTGATGAGCTTTGATGTTGACCTTTAAGATTGCTTTTCAAGTTGTCAAACAATAAAAAGCCTGCTGTCCTTGGAAACACAAGCCTCATTAAAGTCAACAGGCTTAAAAAAAACCCAAACCACCCTACGCAAACCCTGGGCACTCACAAGCAGGACTGAACTGTGGAATCTAGCTTAACCCCTTTGATGCCAGCAAGAGCAGGAAGCTAACATGGCTTGCTAGATTTCCATCCCAAAATAGTCATGAGGGAAATCGTTTCAGCGGTGGCCAGGTGAGTCCGTGTAGCACGGAACATCACTGCACACGCTCTCGTACAAAGGCAGCGGGCTCGCCTGGTGTCGTGAGTCCAGCTTGCAGCAGGAAAATACCCTGCATCCTTTTCACTGCTTGAAGCAGAATCACCATGTTCTTGTGATTGCACAGAATGTTTCTTTCTGAGCTATTTCTGTGGCCAGTCTCTTTTCAGTGGTGCCTGGCGAAAGGACAAGGGGCAGTGGGCACAAACTGGAACACAGCGAGTTCCACCTAAACATAAGGAGAAACTTCTTAGAGGGTGCTGGAGCACTGGAACAGGCTGCCCAGAGCTTGCCCCAGAGACTCCCAGGTGGAGTCTCCTTCTCTGGAGACTTTCAGAACCCACTCAGACACGATCCTGTGCAACCTGCTCTGGGCAAACCCACTTTAGCAGGGTCATTGGACTCGATGATCTCCAGAGGTCCCTTCCAACCCCTACCATTTTCTGATTCTTTTCTGATTTATGGTCCTATGTCTAAATTCATTCTTCAGAGTAGAGTGTGTCTTCCTGATCTCAGCCCTGCACAGATTGTCACCCCGAGCCAGACATGTCATGTGAGAAGTCTCCTTGCCATTTCTCCAGCTGCTGAGCTGAGCCTGTTTACAGATAGAAAGCTTTTCCATCGCTGAACCGAGATTCCAAATTTCTCTTCCCAAAATTCAGACATTAGGTGAAGTCACGGCCCTGATGATGTCAGTGGGAATTTTGCTGCTGGCTATAACGGAGGTTATGAGTGTGCCATAGGTTTTCCTAGAAGGTCAGCATATAAATACATTACCGTGGTGGTTTTCACCTTAACATGTGTGGAGGAATAAAAATTAATTTCTGTCTTCAAAAATGTAAATTATGAATAGAAGAGCTGTATGATTATAACTGTCCATGTTTGAGGCAGTGTTGTTTATATCCTGCAGCTATATCATTGTCAGGCCAAACTATAGAGTCGAGAAAAGACCGATAGGGTTTATTATTTTCATTTTTTAATAAGCTTTTGTTTTGCAATTACTTCTAGCATGCTTCACATCATAACTGACCCCTGCATTTGCATCTGTGTGTTATTCAGCACCTTCCCAGGCCTTGATCTTGTTCCGAGTTCTGCAGCGATGATGCACAGACCTTGCACAAAGCCCTGTTGACTTCAGAGGCCACTGTGCTTAGGAGCTTTTCTTTAGCAAAGGCTTTTAATTGAGGGGGAAATTGGGCTGGTGTGGGATGCAGTAGTAGCAGAAGCTACACCATCAAGCCCAGTGAGGAAGGGGAGCCAGTACAGAGTGGTATCTGCATTATCCACAAATCATTTACCTGTAGCTCTCACTTGAGGTGCTTACCAAGTCATTGCAGGTTCTGCTAGTCCAGGAGACTAACTAGTGCCTGCAATGAGCTCTGCATGGATTAAACTTCAGTTAGTGGCCGTACACACCGAGGCAATGATGTAAGAGCTATCAGAGGCCAGTATATGTACAGTGATTTTTTTCATTGGAAACAGCTCTTTAACTTGAGAGTTTTTAAATAGGTAGCTATTCTTCAACAGCTTCCATTAATGACTTAAAAGACCTTAAAATAAATCTTCCTAATTATTTAAGCCAAACTCTCCAATCCAGTTTGAATCTCTGTCCCAGTGTCCAGTGCCAAGGTTCAGATGCCTGAAAAATAATGATTTAACCTTGTAGCTTTCTACTGCTGAAATTATTTAAATATCTTAAAATACAATATATTTAAAAAAAAACCAATTTTGGATAGGACCTCAAAAGCAGAGTTCTAATCTGAAATGATGTATTTACAGAAGATTTTAGACATTGGTAAAGCTGAGAGTCATCAAGTGGTAGAGCAGATATTCCCAGTGTACCAGTGAGGGGGAACAAGTGAATGTGGCCAGAAGCAGGTATGTATTCTCTATTAGATAAGGCATCCTGCAATTAAAAACCCCAGACTTTCAAAGTGTCTATGGCCAGTTTTGTCAAATGGACTGAATTTAATGCGATTGTAATAAAACTTATTGTTATTCCTGGCATAGACATATTTTTTTTTTAAATTCCAGAAAAATGGATAATTGGCATTTTAGCTTATCACTTTCCTTCCATGCATACAAATAATTCCACAGATAGACCACCAAGAGAGACAAAATTAAATAATAGGTCTAGACAGCATGGAACCAAAATAAATTAGAGGTTAGGCTTCCAGCCTGTTAGGTGCATTTTCTTGGTGGAAAAAAAAAAATAGAGAATGCCAGGTATTTTTTCTGACATGTTTTGCTGCTTACCTCAATATCATTTCTCCAGATCAGATCCTCAAAACATTTACATGAACAAAGATGTGAACTTCATAGCAGAAGTCCCATAATTTCTTTGTGAGTGTAATTTTTTCAAATGTATTTAGATTAGAGGCCTGACAGGCATTCCTACGTCTCTGATTCAGCCAAATAAGTTCCTAGATAATGGCCCATGATTAATGGTGAGAGCTGATAATAAGAGGTTATTAGGGAAAGCAAACTTGGAACGAATGTGCTGTATACATTATATACTTTACCGCCATCTGTGGGTATTTATAATAAATACAAATTCAACTCAGCAGTTACAGAGGAACCAATGTTTGGCACATGTGACAAGAATTCCTCAGACATAGTCTTGTAGTAGGCAACTTCGTGGTGAAGAATTATCGTTAATTTACTTTGCTTTTGCACGGCTACTTATTATTTTTATTATTATTATTATTTAAGATAAACCAGCTTCTGGTAGAGTCCTTTTGGCCTTGGTTGCTTTCAAGGATGTCATTCTCAAGTCCACTCTCCGAGGAAGGATTATGTGCTGTACGTTAGCTGTGCTCTGCTGCCCATACACGATATTGAATGTGAGAAACTGTTTTTGTCCTTTCGTACGGTGATTCATTTGCTATTCAGCCCGTGTGCTAACAGCACATTCCCCCCTTTTATGTCTCCTTGAGTTGTAAGTGACATTTTTCCTCCCTGTGTTTTGTATTGTTTGCTGAGCAAATATGCCTGTATAGAGAAAAAACAAATTTTCTCTTACTGCTGCATGCAAAAACCAGAAGAGAAATGCAATATAAACAGAGAATTGCAAAAGATAAAGTAAACCTAAATATGATAATCCAAATAATTTGCTGGATCGAGTGATGATCTTTTAATTATTTTTTTCTGTTAGCAAATACACTGTTGCAAATACAGTTTTGCAGTGCGGCGACAACAAGGGTGCCATGGTAAGGTCAGCTGATCACCTTGTGTTCGGGGTTGTTGTGAAGTGTCAGGTTCAAATTCTGTTTGTCCAGTAACTTTAGTGTACAACGTTCAAGAGTCATCGTGTGCTAACGAGGGCAAGTGAGCAACGTGGCGGATGTTAAGATGAATGACTGATTGGATTCAGCATTCAGCAAGCAGCATTTGGTTGGAAGAATTCCCAGCTTTTGGGCTGTTCCAAAGCCACGGTATTTCCAAGGCTGTATATTTGTAAATGAGTGATAGATGGAGTGTCACAAATGCTCTGGTTATTTATGGTCATCAGCAAGAGAACTGGGATGAAGGTAGGGGTGCTCTGTAACTAATGTAGCTTGTTTGGTTTTCCTTTTTGAACAACTGGGAAATTAATTTTTTCGCAGGCTGTTTTTAACAGTGTCTGTTATTTTTGTACCTGCCTCGTGAACTCGCTGTGCTGGGTCTGCGTGATGGGATTTGCCTGCCTCTCGTAGCAATTAGGTGTTCAGTCCTCAACCGTGTTTGACATGAACAGTTCCACACATGTTCTTGGCCATATTTGTATTTTTACCCTGTCATTTTATATGCCAAAGAAGAGTTTGATTTTTAATTCCCTCCCCCTCCCAATTCACAGGTGTTAATTGTGTGGGTCTGGAACTGTAGACATCTGTATGTCTACAGGTGTCAGGGTTTCTGGTGACCTACAAGCTGTAGTACTGTCTGCTGGAGTGAATGTGTCTGTTTCCATCTGTTTTCTGCTTGGGCAGCTGCAGGTTAAGGGGAAAAAAAAAGCTATTCTCTCTGACTAACATAGAGTTATTTGACTGACATCTCTGATTAAGCTTTCTTCTCAATGGTTAGTCTCTACCTTAACAAATATCTTTAGGTGGTTTGGGTCTTCTCTTGGGCTAGATTCCTTCCCAAACATTATGGTTTATCTTACTGGCTATATCTTAGTATTTTACTTTTTCTCAAATCCTCTTTCCTTTCATGTTTCTCTTTTAAACATTAAAATATAGGCTACCTTTTCATCGCCTGTTTCAGTTCTTCTCTGAAGCTTTTCTTCTCTTTTGGTATCCTGCTTCCATTTCCTTTCCCTTCTGCAATATATTCGTTCATGCACATCCCTTTTGCTCTCCTACCTTTGGAGAGGAGAATTTACCAACCACCTGCGATACAAAATGAAATGTGGAGCGTGCATGTGCAGGACAGGTCCTCACGCATCCTTCAGGCAATGCCTTCGGGCAAAACTTTCTTCACCTGCCACGCTCTCAGTGCTCAAAGTCCCGCAGGGCTGCTGGCTATCAGTCCTCCAGGGCTCTGCCTTTCCTGGCTCTGTCTGTTTTGCTTGAAACACTGAATCTGGCAGCTTCCTTTCTACATTAACCCTCCATGTAGAGACAGAATAATTTCTCTTGTTCTTTTTGGCAGGGGGGTTGGACTGGATGATCTCTAGAGCTCCCTTCCAACCCCTAATGTTCTATGATCCTATGGTTCATTTACTCTCTGCCACCCTTCTGGTTTTGAGTCTTTTTCACCAATAGAGCTATCAGGAATCTTTCAATAGGTTCTTATTCTGGAGGAAAATTTTAGTGTAGTCTAATTAAAATGGTGTCAGTTTTAATGAAGTTTCAGCTGGAAATCAGGAAAAAAATGGAAAAAATGAAAGAGACTGTTCTGCTAATACAAACTGCTCTGCTTTAACCTTTTCATAATAGGGAAAAATGTTCAACTGAGGGAGTATTTCCATTCCATTTTAAGACACTATTTAAATATGAATAAAAATAAATAGAAAGTTAAAATATTTAGATCAAGCAAAACCTGGTTTGACTCAAAATCTTTTTTTTTCTGTGGGGTTATCAAAAGTGATATTATCCTTGAGTTTTAAATTTTTTGCTTTATATTAGAATAGAGGAAAAGACTTAAAGATCTCTTTTTCTGCTTATAGGTCGTATACTTTGTTGCTACTCAGAGTTTTCTCACATATATCTGAGCTGTTTATTTTTCAGCTCTCAGTGCTGTGAGATGTACTTGATTCTTCTTTCTTTCAAGGCTGCCTACATTGTTCCTAAGAGCAGCAACAAAGTCAACAGCGTTCTGGTGAGCATTTGCTCTGCCGTATCTTGAGAGGGGTTTGAGCTGGCATGGAGTAGCTGGAGCTGTCTCAAAAGTGAGAAAGATGGCACTGCATCACTTTGCACTGCAGTTCATCTTTGGATGGCTTGGTTTTGTGGTTGGTTTGGTGTGTGTGTGTGTGTGTTCGTTTTTCCATGAGAAAGAAAGATAAAATATTTCAAAAATATACTCGCCGAGTGGAAGTTCAGGTGGTGCTGAAGACTCTGGCATGCAAGCTTCAACCTCTGCCCAAAGCCTGAGCTTCCTTCCCATTTCTGTCCCCTTACCACTGACATCAGGAGTCCCCAGGTTACTCGTTCAAGCAAAGGGCTGATACAGCCCTTTTAAGGAGCTGTAAAATGAGCTGTATATCAAAAATAGCAGTTCTGTAACAACTGGGGCAGCATATATAGAAAGAATTTCAGGGATGGTTATTTATTCAGTCTGCTACTGCAAGATCAGCCCTATTATGTGGCTCCGATGAATTCCCTTCCAATTCATTCAATTTAAATAAAAACTTCCTGGTAGCACTTATGTACATATCAGTGACAGTCATCTAAATAAAATATCCCAGGCACTTGAGTCTCAGGAACAGTCTTATGAAGAGGCAGATCATATTCTCTATATCTGGAGATGGGATGTGTGTTGACATAGGGCTTATTTCAAAATAATGTCAGGATGTTAAAATCTTTATGAAATCTTGCCGTTAAATTTTATGAAGACAGAGGTGTTTGCTGCGATGTGATGCCCAGGGCTAGGACCAAAATCAGCTGCTGAGGATTAAAACAACCACAACACGAGCACAGGAGGGAGGGCCAAACAGCCATGAAATCAGGGTAATCAGACCTGTGTCTTTTTAATTATTTTTATTTCTTGATGCTCGTGATATAATGTGATTTATATACAGTGCTCCCGAGTGCCACATTAAATTGCCAGCTCTTGCTGGGTGAACGCACATGTGCTACCTTTCTTTTCTTTAAATGTGATGAATTTTGTCTTCAAGCCGCCTGCCAAGTCTTTCCTTCCAGTCAGAGGTCTGAAGAAAGTGAGCATGGTTAATCATTGCTGTAGCACAGGAAAAAATTAAAATACATTTTTTGCTTGTAAAACAGAGAAAAGCAACAAAAACAACGCCAGGCAGTTAATGCCTCTCTTGTACCTTTCATTTCAAAGACCTCAAAAGAACATCAAGAAGAATAAAGGCAAAATCTATTCCCTACTGGCATCATTATAAATGTTGTATCCTCTAAAACTCTAAAGACTTCCAAGAAGAGTAGAAGAATAAATGGCATTGAAATAAAGACAGTCTCTCTGGAGCTTTGTTCAATCAGCTTTGTTAGAATTCACTCAAATAGGATGATTATAAGAAAAGATCTCATTTGTTTCAACATTAAAGGAGCAAATTAATATGTGGCGAGCTGTTAATAATTGCCTCATTATGTAGTGAATGGGCATTGCATCCAATTTACAAAATTACAATCTTATTGTTAAAATAACAATTGGGAAAGTTGAATCTGAATTTCCGAACTATCTGCACGATTAGCAGTGGGATTCACAGAGCGAAGCGGAATTGGTGGTTGGAGCGAGCTCTCCAGCACACCACCAGCCTATCGTGCCAAGAAGTCACGAGAGAAATTCGGGTTTTCGTTAGTGTAAATTACATCTGCACAGGTCCTGAGCTGCGCTTGGTCCAACCTGAGGAGGGACTCTGGCAGTCTCTGCTAAGGTGGGAGTTGGGCACGCAACCGGTCTGTCAGATATTGTGTTGTGACTCTGCTTGACTTGTGCTGAAGATTTGGTGAACAGATTGAGAGACCTGGACTGAGAACATCCCTGCTTGGGACTTCAGCAGACCTGCAGGGCTGTGGTTGGGAAATTTGGCAGTCCAAGATCCGTGCCATTGGGAAACCCACCCATACAAATGGTCCCGTAGCTGGAATTTCAGTCTCTTGGTGGAGACATTTGAAATGGCGAGGAAGTTTTTTCAGACTGGAAAGTAACCAATTTTCTGAGTATCGAAATCCTCCGTGGAAGAGAATCATGTTTTGTGACCTACTTCTAGTTAGATTTGCTTGTGACCTTTTCTAATTCTGGCTGTTTTTGTTATTTAATAATTTGACCTTTGATTCTGTGAAACCACTTCAGTGCTAAATGCAAAGATTTAATAACTAGAACTGTTTGATAAGTGACCTTTATTACACCACTATTTCTCTTTGCCAGAGAAATAGCACTGTTTTGCAAGTTCTAATTCACAGTTTTAATTATCTTTTCTATTGTCTGTAAGCTGGCACAGGAAATGGAAAGGTCAGACATTTCATTTTCTTTACTGATTAAAATATAAGTGCTCCTCAACAGTTACAATGTATCATTCAGGAAAAAGATGGGACAATTTGTCAGAACCGTGCCCAGCTGCTCTGCTGAGGACCTCGGCATCCTTTTGGTCAGCAACAGAATGAATCATTTTCCAGAAGCAATAATAGCTCAGCCCCCGCGGTGTGTAGAGGTGAAATACGTGTCTAAATATGTGCAAAGAGAAGAAAAGGTGAATGGTTCTCTATGGCTTGTCCTTTAGCTCATGTATCTACAATGCAAGTGAATGAAGATCTTGTGACAGGTTCAGGTAAACCCTTCAGTGGCGTTCTCAATCCGGAGAGCATAAGCAGCAACAGCACAGCTTTCTGTCTGGGTTTACCTATCTGTAGCAGTCCCATGGCTGCTGGACCTTCTCTAGAGATGAGGCAGCCTGCACTGCCTGCCAGACCCATTTCTGGCTGCTCTGAGAATGCTGCTGCTGAGTTAGTGTTTCATTGCTATTCTGGTGCTTGTGATAGGGACGCCTCTAAACAGTTACCATTAAATGCAAAGCAGATCAGCAAGAAGGCACATTTTCTCTAATTCTCCACTTCTCATCTCTTTGTATTCCCATTTCTGTGTGTAAGAATTGTCTCTCTGCTTCTGTTCATTCTTCATACAAACAATAAGGCAAATTAAATGGAAAAGTGATAGTTTCTCTTACAAGTTAGGGCTATCGTGGGCAACCTTGCAGCCAAACTTCTGCCTATCAGAAAAGGATGTGAGGGATGCAGGAACCCAGAGTACGGGGTGAGGGGGGACAACAGCACATCACACCAGCTCCTCGAGGGTCATAGGGAGCTGTCAGCTGTGTCCTAGTTCAGTAGCAGAAGTAGCAGCCACAACTGCCCAGGTGCTTCCTGGCCCCTCGGGCACCCAAATCCCTGAGCTGTCAACAGCTCCTGTGGGAGCTCCTGGCAGAGGAGCTACATTTGTGCAGCTTTTGAGGCTTCGTGATGGGACAGCCATACCTGCGCTGGGGTGTGAGAGCGAAGAGGCATGTCCTGTAAAACAAGGAGAAGGAGAAAGCTGTTGGAGGTGGATTAGTGAAACTTCCCCCTTTGTCTGCCGACACCACAAGCTGCCAGCCTGTCTCTGTGGGGGTTCAACAGATGCATGCTGGTGTGTGGTTTGTCATATGTTGAAGGAGATACCATGCAAAGAGATACTGAAGTGAGTGCCTGATTCTGGAGTCGGTGGGAATGTCTTGTTGCGTCAGTCTCCTAACTCTCCCTGGGATCTCTGTTGGGAAATATTCATATTAGAACATGCAGAATTTCTCTGCATTATGAAAAATATTTATTCTGAGATAGGGCTGGGAGGGGTTAAGCCTCTGCCTCTATTGAAGAAGAGCAGATTATATGTTGACCTAGTGCAGGCATTCAATATTATGAAAGCGCTTTATAAATTGGAACAAGATAAATGAATCACAACAAAAGAGCTAGAAAACGGGGGGACACAATTGCAGGAGTGAGTGTACTCAGTTTATTCGAGCAGAACAGTTACACTCAATGAATAGAAAATGTGCAATGCATTTCTAACTAAGGTCAGAAAATCAAGCAATCCCAAAGTTAAGAGAGCAGCCCCATTTTGATGGAGAAGGAAGAATATTGTAAAAAAGAAACAACAACAAGGTTGAGAAAAAAATGTAAATGGGCCCGGATTCTTGACCAAATTGGCTTTTGCTATCTAGCAGTTTCATATTCAGCATTTGTTAGTTTGAAAGTTCACCCTGTAAGCTATAAATTAATCTACTGGGACTTTTACAATTCACTTCATGTTAGGATGTGAGTTATGCTTATGGATTTGTTTAGGTCACCCAGTCATGTCCTCATAATGTATCTTAGAGAGGATTTCTGTAACTAAGCAGTAAACAGAAATACTGTTGTGTTCAGCTGCAGCTCCTGGGATTTCATCCCTGCTGTCAGAGAGCTATGCAGGACAGCTCTCTGTAACTACAACAGCTATAAAAAAAATACATGGTGTTCTGTAAAGGAAACATCACCAATCCTTTTGCATGCAGTCAGGCAGGCATCTTTAACTCCCGATGAAATGAGGAAAGAATGGTTTTGTGAACCACTCACACAGAGAAATCAAACCTATCACACCAGCGAAATCAAACCTTTGCAGTTGTGAGATTTATCGCAGAGATCTCGCAGGGTGCACCTTAGATCAGTACAACATTCGTCACACAAAGATGAGGTATTTTCGCTGTTATAATTTGGCTCTCTTCAGATGTTTGTCCCTTGTCCTTCTATAAGGCACCATTATCGAAGTTTTATGTTTTGTCAGGCACCTAAGGTTTTAGTGGTCACATGTAGCCGGGATATTCATCCACATCAGCTTAATGGGATGTGATTTTGAAGGCAAATAACCACAAGTCTGATCAGAACAGTGCCTGTCAGTCTACATGTCCAAAGAACGTGGAGGGGATTATTCCTAACAAACACTAAACAGAAGTGACTGGCTCCCAGTTGGGAGCATGACGGAAGATCAAGTCTGTGACCATACAGAAAATTGTAGATGATCTGTTTTCTGTAGGATTTTTTGATGGTTTTCATTTGATTTAGATTTCTAACCAAACTTTTCATACCATCCAAGGAAATGCAGGGCATTTCCTTTTAGTTGTTAGGAAACAACCAAAGGACGTTTGCTATTTATACTCCGACAAACGGAACATCAGATAGGTCCCTATGTCTCTGTTAGATAACTGTTCCTATTTTCAGTTCATGCTGGAGAAATAGTACCCTGGAATGTGATCAGAAAATACTGTCTGTGACTTCACTTTGCCCAGGGTTAAGTTCCTAGGTCATGTCACCAGGGCACCCACCTCTCATTTTTCAAAGGTCATACATGTTCTCTGGAGAGAACAACATATTCCTCTGCCTACTTCTCCTTTCCAAGTGCAGTATTTTCATACCATTAGATTGCTTTGTGGAGATACATCTCATGTTTGACTTCTATCACAAATTTGGAACTACTCATTCAGAAGCATAGACACGGTCAGTGTATAGATAATTTCCAGCATTACTTTTTTCCTATGGCTACCGACACCTTGTTAGAAGAGAGTCGTTGACCAAATGTTGTTTTCTGCTGCCTTTTTCATTGTTTTCTAGTGGAGAGGGTAACATCTAGGGGTAAAAAAGGAATTATTATTTTTCTAGTTGACTTTGTAAGGTGGAGAGCAAAGGAAAAGATTGGAACTGCCTATTTCACAAGGAAGGATTGCATTCAGAGCTTTGCAGTGGTAGGGTTTTCTACCAGCTCTGCCCCATTGGGGTGGTTAGATTTTTTTTTTTGAAGAGAAACACGGCATCAGCTTGTTGGACTCTGTGCCTGCCTTTCTTTTGACTGAATTTCCAGTCTTCCTGTTTTGCAGAGAAAGAGTTGCCATATATTTTTGTTTTCTTTCTTCCAGCCTCTACAACTTGACTGCGACCTCTGTGCCATTGTTTCAAACTCGGGCCAGATGGCTGGCCAGAAGGTGGGAGCTGAGATAGACAAGTCCTCCTGCATATGGCGGATGAACAATGCTCCCACAAGGGGCTACGAGGAGGATGTTGGGAAGAGGACAACCATCAGAGTGGTGTCTCACACCAGCGTGCCTCTCCTACTCAAGAATCCCGACTACTTTTTCAAAGAAACTAATAACACTGTTTACGTGATCTGGGGACCTTTTCGAAACATGAGGAAGGATGGAAATGGCATTGTGTACAACATGCTGAAGAAAACTGCTGACAGCTACCCAGCTGCCAAAATCTACGTGACAACGGAAAAGCGCATGAGTTACTGTGATGCAGTGTTTAAGAAGGAGACGGGAAAAGACCGGTAAGTCCTAAATGCGAAGAACAATTATAATGTTTGACAAAAGATACATGAGAGAAATCCATGCTGAATGCCAGCTACTAAATGAGTCCCCAGATAAGTTTTTAATGGATTGTTATATGGTTTTGACTGTTAGAAGCAGCTGATGAGGCAGCAGCTAGGCCCCATTTACCCCACCTACACTACCTTCTGTTCTTTCCATTTCTGTTGGCTTGAGTCCCGAAAATATTGGATGTCTTCCTGAAACGTTTTCAAAGCTGTGTGTGTTTTCAGCTCAATTTACTATTGATTAAATTGACATTTTATTTGAAGAGGATAATCCGACACAAACAACACTTCCAAATGCACAACCTCAGGGTAACTCTGGATATTGTGTTTTCTTCTCTGAGATTCACGGTAGCTTTTCTTCACAGATCTCAGGGTTATGCATTATTTCTATCTCTTGGTGAAAATGGATTATCAGTGATAGCGTAATAGATTCAGGTTTTTACCAGAATGATACTGAAATTCTGTTTTCTGTGTCTGAGAATGTGTGTTTATGCTGCTCAAGTGGGGGCTGTAAAGAGATGAAAGTGTGAGGGGCACTGTTTTGGCTAGCGTGCTCAGAGCTGAAATGGCATTTGTGGAAATAAGACCACAAATTGGAGGATTTTGTAACCGAGCTGCAAAAATTCTGATCATCTGTGTTTTGGCATGGAAGAGCACCTGTCATGCGTACTCACTGGCGCTAACTAGGAAGGAGTTTCCAGATCACTGCTGTGCCTTAGTATTAACTTCTGAATCTGCACATGTTGAATTTGCACTTGTGAAGGACTGTAGCTATTCTGACCAACCTAAAAATACAGATCTTCACGAACAGTTTAACTTAGTCTGAACTTTTAACTTAGTTTTTGAAGTAGAAGAGCTTGTTCTCTCAAACTTCCTTGACTGGGGGTTTTATGTTGGTGGTCAAAACTTGCTTAGAGTTGAGTTTTCCTGGTTTTTAAAACTATTGAAACTTAGGGAAGAACTTTGTCCTTGGCTTGTTCACTGTGTGCACGTTTTGCTGCTGCGATTCTGGAGTTGGAGGCAGCTCCTGTATGTCATAAAGGTGTCAGGGTTACCATGGCTTCTTTAGTTTAACTGAGCAAGTTGATGCCCAAAGGCTCATAGAGGAAATACAAAAAGTCCATTCTTCAAAAATGCTCTCTAATAATCCAAGACGCCTGCTTTGTAGATTAATTGTGCTAAATATGATCATGGGTACCTTTTTCCGTTGCTAAGCATGAATTTGTTTATTTTTACGACTCTTCCATGTTAACAGTCAGGTAGGTCCAGTGACTTTACAGTAATTTCTCAAAATCCACATTCTGATACCAGACCTTAGCCTAGCCTATCAAAAAATCTCATTGCCCAGTGTTGAAATATCTTCATCTCCAGCCTGATAATCCATTCCTCTTCAACAAGCTAACACATCTCAAGGTTTTATGATGATGCAATTAACACAATGCAAATGCTTCTTTTCATGTCAAAGGCAGAGAGAACTTCTGCTCTCCCAGCGCTTATGAGAAAAGTTCTTAAGCAGCCTAATGTGAAAGTGGCCCAATTTCTTTCTCCTTAATTGATTATAACGACTGAAAGTTTCACATTCCGAAGAGCAGCACGTTGCAAAGAACCTGCCTTGTGCCCCGCATCACATTGTGCTTGCATGTGCCTCCCTGTGAAAAAAAACACACTACAACTCTCACTTTCAGTCCTACTTTTCCACATCAAATACTAAGTTGTGGTTTTAACATCATTTCGTGCAGTTCTCTGCCAGAAACAGGGGAAACAATGGATGTGTCACCAGCCAGCACCTCCTGCATCAGGAGAAAGCATCCTGCAGTTCCCTACTAATTCGGGGACCTCGGTTTGGAAGCTGCTCCATTTTCTGTAACGTCTCCAATTCACAGGACCCATCTGCTGTTTCTAGGGAGGGTCATGAGGCTGTTAGAGGTATATGGCATTTGTGGAAGCCGTAAAGGTAGAGCACAAGAGATTTGTGGGTGATGAAAGTAGTTCTGTGCGTTGTGCCAGACTATTATGATGCCGAGACAGGCTCAGGTTCCTCAGCCAAATATTCCTTCAGTTCCTCGGAGAAACATCAACTCTTGCTTGTGATATTAGATGGAACAGAGGTCTGTTTCACCATGTTCCCAGCAAAAAATTCTGGAAGGAAACCAAGTTCAACTCGTATTTTAAAATGTACCGAGTAGATTGTAACCACATCTATTTTAGCTTAATCCCAAAATACTGTCCTTATGTACAATGTATGCTACTAATGCAGAGTAAGATTGCAACAGATTTCTAGTCTATCAAGCCTTTAATGAGCTTTCTATTTCTACTCTTTGATGTACCATCTTTTTAGGTAATTAGTGGGACTTTTCAGTAGTTGCAACCTAGTGGTGCTCGAGTTGTAAAGGATGTTATGAGAAGCAGCTTACAGGTACATGCTGCAGCCCCTTCTCTACTTCAGGAAAGCTCTGGTCCTGCACCACCGACGTGGCAGCTTCATCCCTGACTTCTCTGAGTGCAGGTTCAACACCCACAGCTTGGCTATTGACAAATGATTTATTATTGGTTCGTGGAAGAATCAAGAATTGCCTCTAAATAACTTCCAGCGAGCAAGTTAATTTATTTTGCAATGGAGCATTTTTTAATTCTCCAGCAGTGCAAAATACCCTCTGATACGGGCTATCCACGCTGGAGAATTAACCTTGCACGCGGTGTTCTGAATCGGAGGGACATATGTTCTTTCTGAGAGTCTTCATTAGTGAAGCATTTGCGTTCAAGGCAGTGAATGCTCATCCACTTTGAATAATTGTTGTACATAAATAATATTCATTACCAGACATTCACAATTTTTCATTAATGCGTTTTACTTGGTACTTCCCTAGAGGGAGCATAAAGCTGGCAGCTTCCTCCAGTGCTTCACTAATATTATATTGAGTCAGGTGAAAGGATTTAAGGAAACATTAGGTAATTACTAAATGTGGCATCGTTGTATGTACCTCAATCCAGGTAAGTGATTCTAAAGCCATCTGTATCTTCGCCTTGCATTAGAAATAAGACAATATGATAAAACAACATTTAATTGGTAATAACAGAGAAAGCTGTAGTCTTCATTAAAGCAGCAGAGCTAATTCTGGTCTGATAAAGTGCACTGAACAGCCCTAAATAGGTTTTAATTAGCTGGCACCAAAGCTGCACCACCCTTAGGGAGGGTAAAATTAATGAAAAGTAGCGTCGAATAGATCAGTGCTACAGGATGTTGTTGCCTTAGGTGAAGGTGATGAGGAAGACAGGAGTGTCTTTTAAGGATCATTTAGAAAACAGTCTGTGTTAAAAGTCACTTTCAAAAAGCAGTGATAAACCAGATGTGTGTGGATAGCAGTGAAACAGGCTGATGTCATGCAGACTGCAGACTCCAGTTGTGTTTATGCTACAAACATCTCGGGCTAAGCACTCAGCACTCTACGCTCAAGTAGCGGCTCGATGGCACAGCTCCACAAACTCTGTCGTGGCGGGCGATGTGGTCAGACCGCTCCTGGCCCGCTGCACGTGGAGGACGTTGAGTGCCAGCAAACAGCCAGCCGTGCACGTGCTGATGCTTCTCAAGGCACAGTTTGGCTCGTGTTTGTAGCCGCTCTTCTTATAAGTTACTACTCAAGAGAGCCTGCTGTGCTTTGCTGAGGAGGTGTGTTCCTGTGAAGACACATGAGAATGTTCTGCAACCCGGCCAGTTTGGAGGGCAGCTGCCTTTCTGCACACGCTGTCTTAACTCTGACAGCACCCATCCGGTACTCCAACAACACAGTCCAATTCCACATCAGTCTCTTGAGGTTCTTAGCTCTATCAGCATGCCTACAGGAGGTGGGTTCACTGAGCCCCGTTTGCAGTCAGATGGCTGTTTCTGAAGGATTTTTGTTAATATCCTGGACAATTCCAAAAAAAAACAGAATAGCTTTTGTGCTTCTCTTCCAGAAGTTCTTGGTTTCCTCTGTTTGTGCCAGATGGTGCTGTGTGTTGGTTGTGAGAAAGCTGCTTTATCATTTGAGGCAGGAAGATGGATCATTCTGATCACGGACTCCTGCAACAAGATTCAAAATTTGGGGGTGTGCTCAACCTGCTATTTTACTCAGTTCTGCTCACTAATTATTTATTCCTTTGTCAATATACTAGATCTATATTGTATTTCTATCATTTAGAGCTAGCAAATTATATTCATCTAAAGTTCGGATTGACACTGCTAGACAACTACAGTCATCACGGCTTCACCTCAGCTAATGTGTGTGTTTTGATGTGTCTGATTAATCTACATGAAGCTGTAGCCTAGTAAAAATCTCATTGAAATGAATAAATTAAACTACATTGTCTGAGACTCGAGTAGCTGCAACTTTTATTGTTTGGTGATATTCTCTGTGGTCCGAGTAGTAAAGCTGTCAGTGGGCAGAATGTCAGTTTCGTGCCATATTCCTGGCTATTGGCCTGAAGGAAACCCTGTAGTAGTGCTCTTTTCACTTTTGCACGTGCTTACACATATGGATGAGCTTCCTTATCAAGGCCATTCAGAGTAAATATAAAACCTTAACTGCTGTTAGGTTATATTTGCAGAAAGACATTTTTCATTGGGTAGCTGTAAGCACTGTCAGTGAATCTGGCTCAGAGAGTAAGACTCGGGGGCTTGGGAAGTACTTCCCATCAGTGCTGTGTATTAAGATGCTTATTCAAAAAAAAAAAGAGGATGAGTAAAGCTTCATTTCATTTTGAGAGGAAGATGATCAGAGTTAGGGTCTCTCGGTGTCTTTAAAATACAGAACTCTTGGAAGAAAATGATGGAAAACCTGATTGAGAGTGAGAGAGGAAATGCATAATGCCCGTTGAAGCCTTAAGGACAACAATGAGTTGCAGTTTACATTTTGATGTAGTCTTTATCACGATGATGTAGTGTCTGCTGGTGCACTAGTGAAGTCAGCCAAAAGTTCCCAGCTGCCTCTGGGCATCACAGCAAACCCCAAAATATGTGTTTGATCATCACCATCTCTCAAGTACTCGACAGTGGATCTTTCTTGAACCATTGCTTGGCACTTTCATTCTTTCTTTCAATAAAGTAAATCCTTCAAAACATGCTAATAGATTTGTCCATCTTAATTCATAGAGGGTTTAAATAGTTTCATTATCAGCTAAGACTGCTTTATTGCCTGAAAAAAAAAAAAGGTCTACAGCATGAAACCTTAATGAAATAAATAGATTTTTCATTATAAAACACTTAAAACCTCAACATCTATTGCTATTTGTGGTCAATCATTAGATGGATAACAACTCTTTGGGGGTTTATATTCACTCTTCCATTTCCTGGTAAAACACCCGCCGTTCCTGAGTGTCCTAGATTTATTCCCTGCAGCCCATTAGTGACTGCATTTATATTTCTTTATGAAGATTTTCCTAATTAAGATGAACATTCTTCTCTATTAGGCAGATGGAACTCAATAGAAGAAGTCCGTTTTTTATTAACATGCCAGTAAACGCTGTACAACGCAGCGGCACTTTTGTTAAGAAACCCGGCTTCTACTACATTACACTAATTACACAGGAAAGGGAAAAGTTATTTAAAAGATATCAATATTAGCTAATACTTTGTGATAAAACTGTAGCTGCATATAGAATAGTGTGGGCTCAAAGACCTACGGATTCCGTGGTGGTTGCTGACTTTAGCCATGGAGCTGTTTGTTTTGACCTGATGATTTAAGTCAAGAAATACATAATCCAGTTCTCCATTATCTTTGTGCATTTTCACGCCTTCTTTGAATTAATCCAACATCTGTTGCTTCTGATTTATCGCGTCTTCTCTAAGTGCCACCGAAGCTGTTTTCTGCCCCTGACAAGTCGTGTGTTAAATCTTTATACGGCGTTTGGTGCTGTAATAATTATGTGCGCACATTTTCCATCCCATCCTTTAAATATCCTGCAGCTTTTATGGCCATGAGGGTATTGCTGATATCTCTGAGGAACAGCACTGGGATTGCACATCTAGATGAGATTCTGCTTCAGATCTTCTTGCATCCAGTGAACGTACACCTCTAGAAAGGATTGTGTCACCAACGGATTCAAATGCTAGCCATCCTGGTAGCACTGTGGATCACCTTGGTTCCAGTTTTGCTGCAGGTGGTTGAGATATTTTATGGTTGCAAAGGCAGAAATCTTTGAGGGAAAAATAAGCAGAGGTATAGAATTTGAATAAAGCCTTTGGTTTTCATAGGAGCTTCACCGGATCATCTTCCATAGTTTAATGTTTTTGATTTTTCAGATCACCGTGTTTAAAATATACCTTGATTTTCGTAAAGGAGCTTAAAATGTTAAAGAAACAGAACTAATTTGATAAAGACAAAGAAATTAATCTATCTTTTTAACTCGGCCTTGCTGGCAGCTGAAATAGCTGTCTTTGAAAACACAGAGCGATTACTGTTGAAGTCTCCACTTATCACCAGTTGTCACACGACAATGCTTTTCTAAGAGATATTAAATAGATTAGAAAATAAATGCTATGTTGCTATTACTTCAGTATGATATCTGTCAGTTACTGATAACTGTGGGTTTTCTACTGGAAGCTAAAGTGCACCGAGTCTTATTTACAGTGTTTAGCAAAAGACAACGTGCTGCAATCAAACCCTGTGAGCAGCACTGGGAGATTTTGTGTTACACAGTTCATGCTCAAGTGAGGATAGCAATTTTAGGACGTAGAGAATAAAACACTGCAGTGATTTGTTGCTTCAAATAGAGAAGACCTTCTGTATGTCTATCTACCCACCAGCTAGTAAACTTATTAGAAAAGACTTTTATAGAATAGGTGTAGGAGAACTAATTTTAAATATCTCGGTGAATGATGTCTAGAAAATATTGTCTTCTCAAAGCTTTGATCAAGTAGGCAACACAACAAAAGAAAAACTGAAAGTAGAAACAGTTTACCCTGAGCTGGTGTTGGAATATTTTACCTCAAAATGTGGAAAGATTAGTAAACAGGTAGTGCCCTGAAAATTTAATTGGTAAGAAATCAAGCCTGGGTGAGACCTCATACACACAGGTGGGAGGAAAACTGGAGAAAAATGGTGAACTATTGTGTCTCATTAAATTAATTTAGAACACAGTGTTAACTAGGTGCTCGCCTATGCACACCTTCCATGTGTATTTTTACCCACATAAGAAGAAAACAGAGATTCTGCGTTGTTTACGTCTGTGTCTGCTATCATCTATCACCTATAAAGAATCCAGGCTGCAATTTCAGAGCAGCGAAGCTGCAGATATCTCTGTGTGTGTGTGCACGTGGATTTATAGCACACATCTCTGAAGGTAACTCAAGATTCACAGCCACGCTTCTCAGAGAACTGGATGTGCTATTGGGATATGCTCCAAGCTGCGTTTAGAAAACCATCCCTCTGCAGTTCCTGCGACACCCCAGTTCTGCGAGCTGTTAGCAGTGAGGCAGCTGTGCGTCTCAAGAGTCACATGAGCAAGAGCAGCATGTACAATTTTCCTCAGTTGTTCACATCCAGCGCGCTTTGGAAGCTGTAACAGTTTGGAAAAACATAACTACAACTGTGGGGATCTATTATGAAACTTAAAGAGTGTCCTCAAATACTTTGTCTGGCATCTTGGATATTGATCAGCATGTAGCTTATTTTGGACGTGAAGGGGAGTAGGTTTTTACGCAGATGTTCAAAGTTTCAGCCATTCTGTTTGCAAGATTTTGTAAGAAATTCTTGTTTGCAGTAGCATCCAGTGCAGTTGGGACCGCAGGTGAGAGACACTGCTCATCTCAGACCCTGAGCTACCCTACCCTGTACATCAGCATTCAGTGAACGTGCAACTGCAATAGAGCAAAAGTTTCCTAAATGTCCATCATATTTTTTTCCAAGTTCACTGTTCCTGTGCTATCCTGATCTTTGGAGACTTCTTTAATTTTCTTTTTAAAAGTCAGTCATCCCAGCAAGCAGATCCTCTCTGCTATAGTCACACTTGGTTACAGGAAAGAGGCATGAACCAGTCACTGGTCTGTACCTGGACATCGAGTCATTGACCACAACTCTTTGAGTGCAACCATCCATCCAGTTCCTCATCCACCAAGTGGTCTGTGCACCAAATCCACGACTTTCCAATGTAGAGACGAGGGTGTTGTGCAGGACCGTGGCAAATGGTTTGCACAGTTCCAGGTAGGTGACATCCGTTGCTCTTCCCTTATGCACCAACACTGTAAGACCCTTGTAGAAGACCACCAGATTTGTCAGGCACTGCTTGTCCTTAGTGAAGCCGTGTTGGCTGGCAGCAGTCACCTCCTTATTATCTGCAAAACTTTAAAAAGGGCTGTGGAGGATGTAACCAGTGTAGAATAAGACAGAGAAGGGAAGAAAGCAAGAGTGGATGAAATCCTAAGAAACAAACAGCATGCTTTTATCTTAACAATAAAAACAAAGATAAATGTCAGAAACATGTGCTCTGTGTTCAGTTTGCTCTCCATACGTTGTTTCAGCATTTTCCTTGAGGAACATTCATTAGAGATGCTACTGCTCTTGTCTCCAAAAAGCATCCCAAATATTTTCCACGAGAGCATTTCCAAAAGTATTGCAGATATCACTTAAGCCTCAAAATGCCTTTGTGAGGAAATGAATATCTGTCCCCTTTTTGTAGCCTGACTTCCCTTGAGGAAAGGACACTGAGGGAGAGCAGTAGCTACTGCTGTGCAGAAATTCACACCCATAGGGCTTTTTGAATGTTGTATGCTTGCCGTGAAGGCATTTCAGTCTCTTGCTGTGCCAATTTTGGGTTGGAATGGTCTGGAACTGCAAGATGGAACCAATTTCTGCTGCTTTATAACCTGCTTTCAGCCAAACATGGCTTGGAAGCACTTCCTTCTACATGAAATTAGCAGTAGTCTCTTGACGTTTTACAATCAATCGAAATGTTAGGGAAAGGAAATAACTGAGGAGTATTTGCAAAGCAGTGTTTCTCTAAAAGAATTTCAGCTTCTCTTTGTTTCGAGTACTATTTGTTTTGCAGTCCTGTGTCCATCCATCTTAGCCTAGTTTCCACACCTTCCTCCAGTCCATTAAGAAATGTGACTGGTGCTTGTCACTGTAGCTTTTTTCGATCAAGGGAGAATTGTGTCTTTGCTGAAGCTCTGTGGTCGTGCTTTTTTGCTCTCTCTCTCTCTCCATGCCACTCTGATTTTGTATTGGTGATAACACTGTTGAAATATGTTTTGTATTTGGAGAAGGAGGAAGCAGTGGTCCTGACTCCTCCAGACTTACTTTGTGGTCTTAAACTGCATTTACTTTCACCTCCAAGAAAGCAGAGTGTTCAACAGAGTTGGATTCCAGCTCCACTGTACAGATCCTGCCAGGGACTCTCAGCTGCAGGGGCATCCCAGAGCCTTCTCACTCCTAGTGGTATTTTGTATCTCACTCATGCAGATAGGAAACTTCATTTAACTTCCTGTAGGATGTCCTCGGGTTATCCTCAAGCTTTATGTGCTGCTTTGACCTGTCTAAGCACCAGTGGCTTCCTGCCAAGCTACACAGCTTTGCTTGGTTAGGAGAAAGGCAATGAATGGATGAGTAACTAGGGCCAGCTCATTTTTTAAGTGGGAAATAGAGTATTTGAGGCAGTATTTCTGGATATGGTTTGGGATGGTACTTGGGGATGATGCATTCAGGGAGGGCATATTCCATATTCTCTTTCAAGCTTTTAATTCTGGAGCACTTAAAAGTTTTCCTGTTTTTGAAATAATAACCGCTGGTTTCGTATGGATTTGGCTAGTTTCAGGATTGCAGTAGCAAGAGGAGCTCCACGTGTTTTCCTTAAACAACTTCTGTCTGTGCACCAGGACTGAGACTGGCATATAATATGAATATTTTCTTCATTATTACTTTACATTTTTCCCCGAGGCTATCGTATTGATTTCAAAACCATGGTCATTGTTTTATTAAAGTGCTGTCATTAATCCTTTGGTCTCTGTGGGTAGATTATAATAGAAAGTTTCAAAATAATTGCCCACTAATATGGGAGGAGGAAGTATGTATAGTATTGTACTGCTTGTAAAGCAACCATTAAAATAACAATTACGTGATAATGAAAAGACTCATTATGCTTTAGTTTATCTTTACACAATGTTAATAGCTAATGAAAACAGGGAAGATTATATCTAATTACATTTTACAATACTATTGGACTTCCTGTAGAGAGAACATTTTGGACAGAATTCTGGCTTTGTGTGCTTCAGGAAAGTTTGTGCCCACCTTCTCTGTGCTTCAGAATAGGAATATTCTAAAACCATTGGTTACAAGTAGGTTTTTTTACGTATAGTATTCGGAAAGAATATTTCTTAAAATTATCACAGGTGGTCAAGTCTTGAGACATGGTTGCACTGAACAAAACTTTAAAAATGATATTAGGTTTGATGCATTAGAAGAACGAAGGTAGCTTGACACCCAGTCAGTCAGTAGGTTCCCACCTCTCTTTAGGTGAATGAGAAGTGTTAAACGAATGCATTCTCATCATTTTGGTTTGGTATTCTCTACAACTGAGTAGCGTTGTCTGGCATGTGAGCAAGTTCCTTTCCTGTTGTCTCCAGAGGTGGAATATGCAAGAACAAATAGAAAACCAGTGCTTGGACATAGAGAGAAGCCTCCTGTTCTGTGTGTTAGGATATTGAGCTCCAAGTTAAAAGTGCTTATTTCAGGAATGAATAGGTAGAGCTCCCAGATTATCTTAATGGCAAGAACATTAATTAGAATTAAGACATTTTGGTATTTGTATTCCCAGATCAGACCGTGCTGATTTTTAAAGATGCAGTGGGATTGTCCTCCAGTTTTCAACGCTTTGTGTGCAATTTTCTAGCTGTAACAGCATGGTCGAATGCTACCTTCAAATGCCAAGCTCATGGAAGTGCAAATTATATCATCTAATCCATTTCCCTCCAAAACAGAATTAAGAGATATGAATTAAGCAGTTATGAGCTAGGCATTAAAAATGTAATTGCATTGATTTTTCTAGGTATTACACCAAATGACATCAATACAAAATGTCTTTCCTCTAACACTGTGATATTTAATTAGTTTATGTTAATTGCCTAGATTTCAGAAACAAATGGCTTGATTTCTTTATTGAATAAAGGAATGTATGAATGAGTGGCTTGGCCTTCTGCCATTCCTCCACTGCCCCGTGCCCTGTCCCCTGTGTACCTATATATAGGCAGGGATAGAAGGGGTGAGGAGAGCCAGAGGTACAGCTGGCAGCCCCATCACTACCAGCAGTCCATGGCAGGGCTTATGGCCTCTCTGCTAGAGCAGAATCCTTTCCTCTGCACCTCAGTCACAAACTCGTCCTTGTTCATGTTTCTCTTTAATGGGGTCCTTGTTTCTATTTGCAGTGTTCCTTGCTTCCCTTCAAATATTTTTTTTCCTTCTCTACCATTACCGATATTTTTCACATTTCTTTGCTCTCTGATTTCCTGCCTCATTGTTTGTAACTATGTCATCTATATAGCTTTCTTCTTTCATCCTTTTGTCCTCTTATTGTGTAACACGCTGCCTCCAACTCACCTCCTGTTTTGGGCACAATCTCTTTTAAAGCAGCTCGCAGATCTGCAAGGTGTCTGATGAAGAGCAGGTCTCCCCTCTGTGCCCTCGCCCTTGCTCTTTCACCTTGAATGCTGGAGCAGAACACCTCAAAGTCTCATCTGGAACTGCAGATCCCAACTCTGTACATCCAGTAGTTAAAACCGAACCAAAATATCACAGTGGGATGTAGAAGCTGTGCATGATTATTTATTGATGATTGTTGGTTACAGGAATTAAACCAGCAGGGAGCTCAGCTTTTGATCAGAAACAAGTGATTTTTCTGTACAGTTTTTATTGTAAAATGTGAGTATAATATAAACCCATTGTGCTCATGCTGTTAAATTAAGCTCTGGCATGACCTGCTGTATGAACAATGCGTGTTCCTATGTCACTAGTATGTAGCTCTGCATATGCAAGTATTGATAAAGGCTTGGAGCTGTTCTGTGGCAATTTATATCTACACCTATACAGGAGCTGTCACAAATGCTTCACATCAGTACTCAGTTGTACCAAACATTCAGCACAGCTTGGTTCCAGTATGACAAGCAAAGGGATGTGGTAGGTGGTAAACTGGAGCTAGGACAGCCTTTCTGTGAGCTTCCAGCACAAGAAGTGTTCACACAGAGACTCGCTTCATGTGTCCCACAGGGTCAGCAATGAGCGAGGTCTGTGCGGTTGGGTTTGGCTTGTTCTGAGAACTTTTCTATTATGACAGTACAAGATATCCAGACTGGCATTGACTTTCAGGTCTTTATGTACTACAGATATCATTTATTCACTTTTGGTTTTTGTAACATCCATAACTGCTAAGGGAATTGATGTTTAATATGTTTCTAAATAAGTAAAACTAAAGCATAAATAAATAATGCTTGCTTTATTAGTCCAGGTGTTTTCAGCGTTGCTGAAAGTGATTTGATGACAGCCACCAGCACTAGCAGGGGAAAAAAAACCCTGATTTCTCAGTGATTATTATCATTATAATAAACCATAATTGAAAGATTACAAAATTGATTCTTTTAAAAATTAATGTTGCATGAGCGAGCAGGCTCTGTGGCATTCAGATTTGTTCAGTGTTACTTGGAAGGAAAATGGCTTGTTTTATTTCCTGGCAGAAAACTGCTGATTTTCAAACAATCACATCAGAGAGAACAGTCTCAGAGGATTACGGGAGACAACAGACCTATGTCATTATGCTTTACCTTTTCCTGATGGGTTCAGAGAAGAGCCAGAAACAAAAGAAAGTTACATTCATTATTGAGAGAGCCTTAGGAAAATCTGTTTGGCCAAGCAATTTTGCATGAAATGGGTGAGGAAATATTTGACTGCAAAGAACATAAACTCCTTCCATCAATATGCAATTTTCTGGATCCATTTGTCCAAGTGATTATTAAGAACAGTTTCTAAATTTGTGGTGCTTTACAACTTCAAAGGGCTGGGAAAGCATTAACTAGTTAAATGGATGAAAGTGTTTTATAATAAATTAAAAAGAAAAAAAAGACCAAAGTCAGTTGTAATACAGTTTAAAGTGCAAAGGATTGGAAACAGCAGGAAAGCTGGGGAACTGGAAGAGAAATCACACGGTACCATCCGCCCCAATCAGGAAAGTGGAAACCACAAATTTATCTTTGCTGATTTCCTGTAAATATGCCCTTTGAGGACAGGCTGCCCTGCCCAGTCTTGTGGAAAAAGCTCAGAGTTGCATCTCTTCTCACCACAGCATATGGATCTCAGCAAGCCCTGTTTCTCCATTTCCAAAGTCATTCCTCAGGTGGAAAAGTCTGAGCAGAACCATAATGAAATATTGTTCAAAAAATGCTGGTTAGAATCCTTCAAACCTGGCCAGTTTGACTGGAAAACAACTTTCTAAGGGCTTTTTTTCCCTGGCCTTTTTTCTTCAGTACACTCTGCCCAGTTTTCCAGACCTGCTATCTATGGGAAGTGGTTTTATTGATGTTTTCATTCCCTTCAGAGTGTCTCACTTTTCCCCAGGTTGCAGCAGTATAAACAGCTTTGCTCCTGCTGCGTGTCCAGCGGTGCGTGCTAGGGGCTGGGGGGGGACGCTTGGGTCTCTCTCTGAGTGCCCCCAGCCGCACGCTCTGCAAAGGACCAAGTCTGCTTTGTGATGTTGATAGCAGGGTGGCTGTTCTGTCTTTTGGGAGTGGCTAGTGCAGACACAGGGGTCTGCTCTTTCTTCATTGCTACCTCTGCAATGCTCTGTCTCCCCTGTTGTTGTCTTACTGGGTTGGAAGGTCTGGGATCTGGGCTGCAGCCAGTAGTGTGGCACTGTGGAAGTTTGGGGTTTCCAGCTGGTGTTATGTCCCGTGTTCACGAGACACAAATTCTAAAGAAGCCTAAGAAATTGAGGTTGGTTGTGGCTTATTCTTTTGCCATATCCATCCTGAGGAGAGCCCATGCTGTTCCATGGTAAAGCTGGTGTTTATGCACCATTTCGCATTGTCCAGATAGTCTGCCTTCTCTGAAGAAGTTTTCTGTGTTTCGGTTTACAGTAGAGGTATAATCTAACATGCTCTGTATCTGTGCTCTTATTTGGTGACAGCCTCCTACTGGAAGTAACTGGTTATGCAGTGTTTTATTAAATAGAGGGACAGTTCCCATCTTTCTTCCCAAGACTGAAGCCAGTGTTCTTCCTGCAGTTAGATTTCATTAATAATATTCAGCACTTCATAATGCATATCATCCACAGCCCTTAAAGCACTTCAGGACATTAAATCAGCTTTAATTTCCCAATTTTCCTGATTGTAAAACTCACGTAGGGAGTCATTTGTCAATTTGTGCACAGGTATCATCCTGCGAGTCTATGGCAGAACTCTGAGGATATCCTTCAGTCAGGGTTCCCCAACAGCCCCTGATGCACCGCCTTGACAGGAGTGGATTCTTGCCTGTGTAAGTTCATGTTTACCTGGGAGGGAGTCCTGGATGACCAAGTGATGATCAAATCCTTACCAAGTGCATCTTTATAAACAGTCAGGAGTGGAGCTTCCTGGGTGAATTCTCTAGAAACTGCACATTTCCTAAAATTCATATGACTAGACCCAGCTCTTGTGTCTGTGCAAAGACAGGCTTCTGCTGCTTAGCTGAGCCTCGTGTAAAGGTCACCCTTCGCAGGAGGGAGGGGTGATCATTAGATTTAGAAAGGAATGTTACAAGGTGTTGGAGCGCTCCACATCTGAGCAGTTGTATTTCTGCCATTTTCCAGCAGTCAGCACTGCCCATCAAAGAAAATTGCTAAATAGCTCTGCTACCTCGCTCTTCATTTGCATTAGAAATGGCTCTAAGCGGTAACAGGATTCCAGCCAAAAAGTGCCAGCACTTTATCATTCATTTATTTGATTTAATATATAGAGGTACCTATTTGAAACAGCATTTACTTTTCTTGTGCTCATCATAAAACCCATTCTGAATGGAAGTGTTTAAGGTAATGATGACTCCAGTTAATTCCCTTAGAACAGCATGACTGGAATCAGATACTCTGTTTCTCTTTTCATTAGCTCTTTCTGAGCTGCTGTGAGTGATCTTACAGCAAGAGAGGGACAAAACCAGCAGAAGAAAATAGTCCACAATATGCTGCTATTGTTCTTACTCAGCATGGTGAACCGGGAGCTCAGATGCCTTTGCAGTGGCATCCAGAGGGTGTTAACAGAACCTGATGCAAACTGTCATGTCAGGAAAGGTGGAAACACCCTGTGTGCTGCCTGCTGCAGGTTTCCCTTCACCTGCACTGTGGATTTGAACAGCGTTACAATTTTCTCAGCCAGCCATTGTCACCTCTGCCCCTCTCCTCACTGCCACCAAATCCCTGTAAATCCAAGCCTGGTCTGAACAGCAGATCTTTAATCTGGTTTTCAACACGCACACCCCCCACCAGAGTCAGGAGGTCAGCCGTTGTGTTGCATTTTTGTTGCAGGGAGGATTGCTACGTGGGATGCATCGGGAGCTGGTTTCCCTCTTCATAGTGAAGATGCTGTTTCAAATAGTTCTAGTAAATTTGAAAGCTAGCAGATAAGTTTTGCCAGTATTTTATTCCTCTTTACGTTTCTTGACCATCAGTAGCTACTGCTTGTAATCCTTGGACATGGCACAAATACAGGGAAAACTTTTTTCCAGAGCATCTCCTTGACCTGTATTACAACTGATAATGGAACAGTTCCCTGAGTGATGTAGATATACATCTTGAATTTTATTTTATTTTTTCTACAAAATATCTGGAATTCATGAAATATCTAGGAAGCAGAACTGAGAACAATGCTGGGGGATTTTTTCATTGGTTAAAGAACCACAGATTTTCTAGAAAGTAGATTATAAGCAGAAAACATTGCTTCTAATGCCTTAGTCTTTCTGCTCATTGATTCCTTCCCAGGCTATCCCAAAGTGTACTTTTAGAGGCTTGATAATTTTGTGATACGAATACTCACTGCTTTCTGCACCCGCAGACAACAATTCATCTTGCATACTGTTAGCCATCTAGTAATAGTGACTTTCTGTCGCTGTAAACTGGGATGAGATTCCTGATCTCCTTACTCTGTGAAAATCTTTGTTTATGTGTAAATAGCTTGAATAATTCGAATGCCCATAAAAGTGGTGGGCTAGTGTCAAACACCAGGACATGGTAGAATATTCCCAGCTCTGTGAGTTTGCATCAGATGCAGTTCCCAGTAGTGCTGCTGACCAGGCTTTGGCTTTTCTGCTGAGCAGAGATTGCTGGTCCCACTAATGTAAACTGGTCTTTTACTATGCACATGAAGCAGTGCCATGGACCATGAGCTTACCCCAGTTTGTCTAATCTAGATTTGACCTTAAGTTTCTGGGGTGAAAAGCCCTGATATTGCCAACCCATGTAGAGATGTAATATTTTTAAACATTTTGAAGAAAACCTGCGGTAGCAATGTTTACAGTTCAGTCAGATTGCAAGTGTACCTCAGTCTCTGATGTGCAAAAGTAATGAACTGAAAGGAGTGGGGTAGGAAGACAAATGTGATACAGAGAATCTCTGTTGAAAACCTTCCGAGAAAATGCTGTTTAAAGTCAAAGTTACAAGTGAATGCTTTTCTACCGAGGACCAAGCCTATTGGTTTCAGATTAAAGGCTCATGCAAAAGTGTTATCTTCTGTGTCTTATATGCATAATTACTTGTTCTGAGTCCTAGAGGAGCCCTCTCCATTTAAAGTACAACTGGACTCCAAATTACCTTAAAATGTTAACACTTTAAGAGTTGTATCAGCCTAGCGATGAGTGGCACTGAGTGGGCTGCAGGTGCATGCAGAAAGTTCAGACCCGTCTCACTTCTTCGTTTCATGCCCTTTGGATGCTAAGTAGTCCGATCAGCAGCCTTTCCCACCTTGTAGATACTGTCATTTCTTATGTTCCTGTGCACGGCAGCAGCAGAGGAGAATTCAAGATGCTGTGGTTTGCTTTCATTCAGACTGGCTTATGGCGTGTTTTTTCTTCTCTGCTTTCTTGTCTGATTCCTAAAAAATCACCCGGAATCACTATGTAATATCAAGGCTAATACAATTCCCTGATTTTCATCATTGTTTGAACACATTTTCAGGAAGAAGCTAGAATTCTGCTAGACCATTACCTTATCTATCAGCAGAAAATGTATTTATAAGCCTCTGTGTGGAAGATTATCTGAAGATAAGTTGTATCTCTCTATGGGATCTGCACTGCTATGGATTACAGAAGACATGGCCTTACAGAATCAGTTTTTAGCATTATAAGTGGCCACAACTTTAGCTGTCAGCCCTACAGAAGTGTCTGGCTACAGCTAACAAACTGTGTCTATCTGTATTTTTAACGAATGTCTTGATAGTTTCACATATCTGTTCAATAAAGCATCTTCCTCTCGGGAGACGTTTGGGCAGGAATATCTCAGTGACATCCCTGCCATTCCCATTACCATCACTACACACTTAGAGCAACGTATGTTTTAAAAATTGATCGAGTGTGTATTTACAACATAGATAATGAGACATGTTTTTTTGATGGTGAGGAACTCCCAGCGATGAATTCTGTGATCTGTAGCGTTGATACGGATTCTCTGTTTTTAGTGCTACAGAATACAGTCATAAAACTTTTAGACCCTTAATGTCATGGGCTGCAGATTCTTGACACAGAATGCTGATGTAAGAGAGAGCTACCGCAGGCAAGAGCGCTCAACCCAGTGAAAACCAAGAGCTCGCACTGAACAGAGTTAACTGACTGAATTTGTATATTACAGAATCACAGGATGTTACTAAATACAAAATATAGAGACCTTCCAGTGAAAAACTGACTTTAGAAATGGCTGAAATTGCTTTGTTCTAGTTCTGTAGTGGCTGAACTCAGGTGGCACAGTCAAGCCAACAATACTGTTGGACTTAAGCCTGTGAGCGTGGTTGGCAGCTTTAGCAGGCTGCCCTTGCTTCTGAAAATCATTCCTCGCGCTGGCGCTGTACCGTTTGGTCTTCTCAGTTCTTAGAACACCGGTTGGACACAGACTGTTTTTCACTAACTTTGCATTTTCTATTTTAAGAGAAGGGGGAAAGGCGAATTGTGTGTGTTTAGGGGAGTGCCTTTTCTTTGTAACAGGTAGGCTGAGGTATCTGCACCGACAAGTGCACGTCTGTTCAGGAACTCACAGCAGATAATTTGGCAATAAGTGCAGACAGAGCTTGCTTTGTCTGTAGCTCATTCTCTCCTGACTTTGTAATGTCACCCTGTGGGACCCAGAGAATTGTAGCCAGGTCAGACTTGCCTGTAGACCGCTGTGTGACTCTGCCTGACACGTGGCATTGTAGCCTGTTCTCCCACGGGATGCAGGTCCGAGGGCAGAGAGGTGAGCCCACAAGAAGGAGCGATAGCAAGGAAAAATCTCTTTGCAAAGGAGCAAGGTACCTTAAGCTGATCCTCAGTTGTATTTGCAGTGCCTGTTCAGACCTCTGTGTCTGACTAACTATCCGGGAGGGAATTAACTTCCCCATTTGGGCGGATTCCAGTGCTGAACGTTACTATTCCAAATGTTTCCCACTGCTCACCAGCACTAAAGCTGTTAACAAGAGTGTGCCCACTGGCCAAGCTGGGGCCTTGGGAAAGGCTTGCAGTAAATCCTCATGGCATTGCTGTCCGCTCTGCACATGGGCCCAGGACCCCCTCTTCCAACACAGAGCTATTGCTGGTGGTAGCAGCCCCCTGGATGGCAGCTGCCCAGCAGTAGCTGGTGATGCTTGAACCTTCCTCACCTTCCCACGCTTTTGGAAGATTCAAAGGTTGCCACAGTGGTAGGACAGTTGACTGGAGGGGATCCAGCTCTAGCAGGCTGTCTTTCATGGTTCCAGCTGTTCACAGCTGCTCTACAGCTGATTGAAAAGGCATTTACTCCCCTCGTGTGAACAACCTTGAGGGAGCAGAAAGTCAGTTGTGCAAAGCACAGACGGTCAGTGCAAAAATATGTGTCCAGGAGCCACTGCAAGGATGCTGACATCGAGAGGTCCCCTAAAAGGACTGGCAGGTAGCTGCAGCAACTCACGAGAGTTTAGAGGTGGTGAGAGGGGTGCAGAGGCTACCGAGCACGCAACTGTTAGGATTTTAACAGCTCTGTCTGCACCTCCTTTCCAGAGCAATACCGAGCATACTTGCCCCCTAGTTTTTAGGTTGTCAGTTCATCTGTGCATGGAGTAAATGTGACTTTAATTGTAGTCCATTAGATCCATCTGGTGCCAAGGTGGGGAATGGAGACCCTTTCTTACCTTACAAAACGTTACGTACGTTCCCTGCCAAGCTGCTCTACGGAATAATAGTTAGAGCCTGAGGCTAACACTAAACGTAAAGATTTGGAATTGTTTCTCCACTGGTCTTCCCACAGATGCACACTTGGCTCCCTAGATCTGGCTGCTGTCTAAAGAAATTAAGACCAACAGTATTGTATTTAAAGCAGTACTACACCATATGCAAGGCCAGAGATGCTCTGTGTGATACCCACAAAATTGGGTATCTGTCTGCTTTTTTTTGTTCCCTTTAATCGAGAAAAATATGATTTCCCCCTAGTTCAGAGGAAATTGAATTTTCACATAGCAGGGGAAAACAAATGCCCTTCGGCATTGCTATCAGTGAATTGGGGCAGCAGATGTCTTTTAAACAGGTCCAGCATATTGTCTCTCCGTTTCCAAGTCACACTTTTATGCTTCTATTTATTGTAGTCAATTATGCTTTGACCCAAAGACATAATCCTAGAGGAATTAAAAGTCATGCGCCGCCTTTCTATGAAAAAAGCTGAGTCTGATTTTATAGAAAATAAGTGTAGAGAATGAATCTAATGGGAAATTAGGCAGTAGTATTTGATGACTCTAAATGTATTTATTTATAACAGCTAATCTTGGTGGAAATGAAGAAATAAGATGAAATAATTAACTCGACTATTTATAAAAGAATCTCTTTTATCCACTGTGAAATGCAGCCACCTCTAGGCTGAAGTGCAATGGCTGCTAGCAGCACATCGACATTTAAGAGTGAAAAAAAGAGAAGAAATCTGCGTTTGACACAGCGGTGAAAACGCATCATGGTAGGAAAACATTTTCATGAAAACCTTGCCCCCTTTTGTTGAAAATATATTTTTAACTGGTCACCATTCAAACTGGAGTTTGTTCATAAAAGTAAAATGTCTGTGGCGTTGCAAGACACACTCTGACATTTTTAATAGCTTCAATACAGAAAAAGCACTTACTTTACATTAAGAAAGAACACTTAGTCTCTGAAGGATAAAGGGCTTTAGTTTCCTCTCGCAAAGACCGGTTTTACTGGTGACTTCAGCGGAGTTATTGCAGAATTAGAACAGTGCAAGTGTCAGAGGAATCGGGGCCATCGCTCCAGCAGCACCGGGACAGCGGGAGGAGTGGTGCCTACTGAATTAACAGCCCTTTTCATAAACCCGGGGAATGAAGGAGTAATAAAGAGGTTGGCGGCTGCTGGTGAATTCTCTGACCGCGTGCAGTATATCCTGGAGCTCCAGCTAAACCTTTATATACCTCCAGAGAGACAGAGAGCGAATGATATTGTGAAGAGCACTTTGCCAAATAAAATAGAGAGATTCGTGGGGTTGCTGTGCTATTACAAATGTCAGCACACAATTAGGAGTCAGTTTATATATAAAAAATGTTTTATTTAGCTTACCGAGTGAAGTTTAAACTTTGTAAAAGGAGACCTATTGAAGGATAAACTGCTGCGCCATCTGTGATAGATGTACTGAAGAATCCCTCTGCTTAAATTAGATCACTAAGTATAAGTACAGTATATGCTATTTCACTTACAACTATAAACCTCAAATCAATCCACATTCAACCAGTATTATTTAACTTACATGCTGACTGAAAGTTGGAGGGAGACCGAGTCGTGATTGAAAAAAAGTGATTTTAGTATCTTAGCATCATTGATTAAATGTGTGAAGCTAACTAAGAAAATAATATGCAAGGAAAGATGTTGTGATAGCGGTCACATTCTGTCCTCGGTTTGTATTAAATGCGAGGGGAGGGAGAGAGACAACTTTGAAGATTTGCTTTTCATTATGGTATGAAATTACTAAATTGAAATAGGTTTGCCTAAGAGTTACAACTGTCAAAAACCATTTGGAATTTCATTCCGTGCAGAGAAATTAAAATTTTGAGTGATTATGTGAAAGACTCTCTCTTCTGAAGCAAGATTATAAACCCACGGCTTTCCCTTGTTGCTGGATCTTTAGGTGAAATTCTTACGGTTTTATCTCATCTCAAATGCTTTTTAAGTGACTCGCTGAATTAATATCATATTAAATTCAAGAAACTATGGCAATGAAACAGTATGCTCGAGATTTTAACTGCATATAAAGATATTCAAAGTTATAGGTCATACAGCTAATATAAGTCAACCATCTGGGTGTATACACACAAGAAACATTCACTTCAATTCATAAGGGTTTGTAAAAGCAGTGTAATTGAGTACACTGGGCAGATACACCATTAATTGCATATTACAATACATTCTGATCTGATATCAGGAGCATAACACTCAAAATTCAAAATCTCTCAACATTTTTCACTCATTTCCATAACAATCAACCACTCAAACCACTCAGATTTGGAGGTAATGATGACACTTGGAAAGGACTGAGTTTTACAGCTTGCTTTTAACATCCTGGGTTCAATTGAAATGGAGTAATATATTCTGAAATCATAAGACTTGTCCTTTGAACTAGCATCTGCAGATGAAACTATATGATTTCCACTGGCATAAATTTCCCAGATAAGCTTAACTAAGTCTTGGAAAGCAGAGCAATTTTGCAGGGTCTCGAAGTTATGAGTGTTAGATTAAACACCGTTAGCTACGGTGTTTCACAGCGTTGGAATATCGCTGGGTGGCTGCTGTAGGAGTTAGGGGCCTGTTATTATAACTGTCTTCTAGAAATAGCTAATTTGGCCGTGCTGCTTTATCCTCTTAGCACTGCTAGAACAATCAGATCGTAGAATCCACCTCAGTATCCTAACAGGCGTCGTAACTGTGGATCCGAGTGACCCGATGAGTGAAGAGCTGTCAGGTGGTGATGTGCCCTAGAAAATGCATAGGTAAGCTTTTGTGCATTTAAAGCTTTTAGCCTGGTTTTGCACTGTTTGCAGCCATCATCTGTTTCAAAGTAAACAATAAAAGAACAAAATTGCCCACTTGATGACAGAATCAAATATTGTTTTGCATGTATATAATCAGATGTTGAGATAAAAGCACAAAACCTCTGCACTCTTGAATGCCCACTGAAACAAATGCACTTGTTTGTTTTTTACTTCGGAAAGGGTTTCTAGAGATGTAGTGACAAGCCTTACATTTTTTCACCGCCGTGCAAGGTCACAGCTTCCATCAGCTCTCTTACCTTCAAGTCCCAAAGTGTTCCGGTTTTCTTGCTTTTTGAACTCAGCTCTTTGGTGCAGTGGGACAATACTGTTGGAAAAAACACCAGATGCTGCACGGAGGTGTCTCTTTGGAGAAGTCCTGTGTACTCATCATCGCATCTGCATTGCCAGGCACTGCGGAGCTTCTCCTCTGAGTCCCTGTGTCAGCCCTGGGCCAGGCACAGGAGCTTGCTTGTGGTATCAGTAAGTGTCTTAATGCCATCATTCCCAGGTGGTCGAGGCTGGAGCGGAGCCTCCCGAAATGATGACTTTTGAGAGGGATCAATGTGGAATTCCAGTAATTTTTGTTCTTGTGCTTCCAGAGTTTTCTCTCTTCCAGCTTTTCTCTGAAATCATGGTGGCTAGAATTTTTTTCTCCCAGCTAGTCAATTGATTCAGGAATACAGGGCTCAAAGAATGGTGGATACTGTAAAACTTACAATAAGATTGTGAAATCTCACAACCCTAGGGACTTGTTATCAATGCAGAAGGCGTTTGGGTCAAGTTTTCCTATATTTATGTGAATATTTTACTGTGCCATGGAGGATAAGAGATTGTGGAAAACAGTCTTGCTATGCTTTTAACCTAACAGCCTGTATTTGATTACCTTTCCTTTTTCTCTGCTGTGGAGTCATTTGAGTTGAGGTTACTGCTGGCTCTTGCCCTGGACTCTCAGCAGAGGCGATGGGTGAGGCAGGCACAGGCCCGTTGAGGAATCCTTGAACTGTGCCAGAGGTTCAACTCCCCATGGTCTTCAGGCATGACCATGCTGATGAATTTGCGTTTCCTCCCCCAACCTCACATCCCTTTCATCTTAACTGCAGCCTCCTGTATGATTTGCTTTATTGGCTTGCAGCCAGCGTTGTGTCCTGTGAGGCTGAGGAAGGTGCTAAAAGACAATACAGCAAAGCAGCACTTTTCAATCCGAACTGCACAAATTTCCTCGGAAGAAAATGGGCTTTTAATAGCTCTGGCGACACGGTGCCCTCTTCATTCTGCCACCCCAGTTACTTGTGATAATACACTGTAGAAGAGACTGATAAATTTGTTACAGAGCTCAGTCATCAATACATCTCACCAGTAGCTGCTTCTTTCCTTTTGTCAGCTCGGTGGTGTTTAATGGTTTTGTACTCAGATGGCAATTTAAAGTGATGCTAGACCAATACTTCTGCATTATGATCCAGGGACCTGATGAAAGAGAAGCTAAAGTGTTAAAGCTTAGGAAGGACAAATGCATACATGTATGCAGTCAAAAATACATTACTGCATCCCATCCTGGTGACAAAAATAACCATAAATAAACATGAAAAAGACCACATTATTTTTCACAGACTTTGCCAAGCGAAATGTAGAGGCCTGTATAAGAGGCTTTTAAAAAATCCTATTATTTTCTGGAAATCTTCAGATGCTCGCTCTGGGACTGTACTTCTGAGATACTGAATTGGCAGTGTCACTTTGGCATTACTGGAGAACCTTAGGGTAATTTTCCTTTAATACCTACCTTCCAGGATCAATTGGTCCTTTCTGATGACACTGGGCGAAACTGAAAACCAACCTCACATCCTTTGAAATCAGAGCCTTGGATGGACTGCATCCCAGTGGCTTACCGTGCTTGTATTGTCATTATGGCACGCACTTGAATTTCATCTAAGACAACTCCTGTAATTTGTATGTGTCTATTTACAGCAAGATACCTAAATAGGCTGTCTGAAGTTAGCATCTTAAATCTTTATATAGAAACCGAAAATATACCTCAGTTTTTCAAAGTACACGTGCAGAACTTCCTGTATTTTAAAAATATATAATTTTTTCCCCTTTTAGTGTCAATCAAAAATAAGATGAAAATGAGGATGATAATTATACAGTAGAATGCATTGATTACTAGTGCCTGGTGATGGATACCGAGCAGAAATACACCTTTAAACATCCAAGAAATTAATTTGGAGATAACATTTATTGATTGTGTAAAAAGTTCCTACAAGTCGATCTGAAATGTGTCATCCAAAGATGTATTGTTATAAATACAATAGTGAGCTTTGAGCTGGATGTGCAGCGAATGTAATGGTTTTCTGAGTGATCCCGATTGCATTATTTATGTATCGAGTCGCCTTAGATTTCACAAAGTTATTTTCCCTGGAGGACTGAAACTACAGCAAATAAAAGCCTGGCAAACGTAGCCTTTGATAAGGTGACACGATGGGGAGATCAGTAGAGGTTTCTTCCTCTCCTGGGTAGCTCTTTGATCTCTGGCTATAAGTTCTGCAGGCCCCTCTCCCTTGTACCCCAGCTGCCCCTCTCTGAAGCAACCTTTGCTTTCAAGCCTGTCAGCCATGGTTAAGAGAGGAGTGACTTCAAAAGATTGGTGTGCAAATGCCAGGTAAATCTTGGGGACGCTGACTGAGGGTGTTGGAGAGTTGCCTCTCTAAATGTGCATCCAGTGCACCTCCACCGCGAGACGTTCCGTCTTCCCCCCCGAGGTGAGGATTGTTCTGCAGCAGGCACTGCCGGAGCAGAACTGTGGCTCGGGAGTTCTTTGGGAAAATCAGGTTTAGATTTCAGTCCTTTTCTCCCAAAAGTATTGCTGAGGGTCTGCATGGGAATGGTTATTTCCCTTCCCTCTGCTGTAGCTGGCTGCATTCCTGCACTGGGGAATTTCTCCTGCTGGGGATTACCGCGTGCAGTGCAGCCCTTCTTGTTAGACTCCCAATGCACAGCTGACAGCAAAGGAACAGCATTAATCTCCACAATGAAAATGTATTTTGGGACGTTAGGGCACATATGGTGAGGATTTTTTAACCTGCGTTACTGTATGTAACTTTGCAGCTTAATTAATCAATTAGAATTAGTGCAGTTTGTAATCAAGTCCGAGAGTGATTGATGCATGCCATATTAATTGCAACATTCACATGAAGCATGTCATATACGTAGTCATTTTACAGCTGGATTTCACATTGGGTTGCTCATAAGCACTTAATGGCAGGAATATTTTAGACTTGCAATCAGGGAAATTGTATTGCACAATATGCTTTATATGTTGTACTCCCTGCTTGGATAATAACTCCTCCATCACTGATGTATCCTCTCGCTCCTCCCTCCTGGTTCAATAGTTGGCAAAGTAGTCCATTTTCAAAGGCTTTCCTTTGCTGTGGAACAAGAGGTATAATTAAATTGTATCCCGCTAGTGAAGGTTTCTAACGATGATGAGCCAAAACTAATTGTATTGATTTGTTTATTACTGGCTTAGGAAGCTCATCAAACAAATGGACTGAAACTATTTCCATATTCTTATCTGTTTGGTAAATGGGAAACAAATAACACTTCCATATGTCGGTTGCAGGGTGTCACAGCATTAATACTCATTCTGAAGATACTCTCAAGCACAGGAGGGGAGGTTATCCCCCGTGAAATGTTTCTACAGCTTAAAAATACCACTTTTTTTCTGTGTGTTTCTGCCTGTTAATGAGCAAAATGAAGTTATATTTTTTCTTTTTTGATATAAGCGTTGCTAACAAAGATTTTCCGAGTGCCAGAACTGGAGAGCAGCAGGCTCTCCAGAAAGTGTGAAAGATTGGGGTAAAAGGAAAGAGACTGGCATTATGTTCTTGCCTCCACACACGTTTGTTCCTTGGCCTCTGTATTAAACAGAGCTGGATGAATAATGTGAACTAAAAACTTCTATGAATATTCATTTTAATTTTTAAATTAATTTAATTCACACTGTCCCATTAACTCTGCAAACAGTCAAGCAATCACATCTAGTACAAACGTTTGCAGAAAGTAAATTCGATATTTCTTGTACGAGTTTTTTTAGGAACAGAGTTCTAGTTTTGAATGCACAAAGAAATCCTATCAGTGCTCACCTAGTTGCGGGCCAGACATAAGTTTCTCTGACCTGTGTGAAAACAATCACTTTTGTTACAGAATGACTTAAATCTGGGGTTTTATGACTGGATATTTGTGACAAATTCTTAGAACAAAAGCTGTCCGAGTGGATCTAACCAGGTGTGGATCTAAAACCGTAGGAGCCAGCAGCGGTCATTCACTGGCCTGGGTGTGTTTGAGGTTTAGTCTCCTCATGGATGCAATTGAGAAAATCCAGAGCTAGGTTACTTGATTAAATTGTTATTTTAATTGAATTTTGGCTGATCAGGGTGATCCTGTGAGAATGTGGATTCCTCCACAGTGATACATTGACTTGGGCTGTGTTTTGCTGTTAGAATAATCCCAGACAACTGGCTGCCCTAATCAATGTAGAGCCTGCATCTGCTTGCAGCAGAGGCAAAAGCAAGCCTTTTATCCTTAGGAGCTGCATAATGTTAATGAAAAGTGCTATTTATACACGTGGAACCCTCCCATTCTTTTCCTGAAATGCAGCTAGCTTCCTCTTGCACTCAGCTGTGTGTTTTCGATTACAAGCGTTGGCTGCTCCTCACATCTCGTATGCTGTAGCATATGACACACCGTGGCAACTCTTGTTCAACCCGCAGGTTTTGGTCCAGAGAGGATTCAGTAAAGTTGGAGGGTGAATTGCCCTTATGTCCCCTGAGAAGCTGATCCTGTCAGCTTGGCAGAGCATTGCTCAAACTGCTGCGCTGCATATTGCGTCTAGACTGTGGATAAGTTAATAACACTAGAAGTAAAGCTAAAGGTAGAGGGAATTATACAGCACAGTTATTAAACTCTGACCTTTATGACGCTTTAAAATCATAAAGCATTTTAAAATAGCTACACGACACCCAGGATAACTCCACTGTTGGGAGAACTGCCTCTCAATCCAATGCACAGCATTTATATCAGCACCTCCCTTCCTATTCCTATTTCTGTAGGCAGCAGGTAGGGACAGGTAGTGCCGCCTTCCTTCTAGGTTGCCTGTGGAGATCTGCTGTTAGAATTGGAGTCCGGTGTGCTGCGATGTGAAGCATCACACGCTGTTTGTTCCGCTCTTTGTACTCCCGGTGCACAGCCTGGTGCTTTATGGGCTGCAGCAGCGGCCTCGCAGCCCGTGGCTGGAAGGGGCACCAGTCCTCCTGTTCTGTGGATGAGAGAACTGAGGCACCTGCTTTTTGCAGGCGTAGAGTCCTGTGGGGGAAGCAAAAACAGGAGTAAGAGATTTAACCTACTCACAAACCTACATGAGGAGATTTTGCTTTCTTGCTCCCTCTGTATTCATTGGAGAGAAAGCCTCTTTTCACAGCTATTGAAGTCCTTTCGAGAGTCATTGGAGAGAGGAGTGATTAAAAATAGAGGTCTACTTAGGGGCTCTGAGTTGCCTTGTGAAGTTCTCTCTCTTCAGTGGCTGTAGAGAGCCTGGGGAAAAGTGTCTCAATTAAGCTGTGTGAATATCCTCTCTCCCCATGCTGTGCCTTGTGCTCTAATTATAAGGCAGCCTTTCTTCCCTATTTGTTGCATTGCTATGCACAGGGAAGAAACACAGGTACCAGGGAACAAAAAACTCCAAACCGTAGAACCCTGATCTGAGCCTACCTGTTAACAAATATCTCAAAGGTAAATGCTTTTCAGAGTCGGGGTTTTAAAGACCCGAGGCCCTTTGCAAAATGTGAATGTTTCCCACTTTAGATCCCATGTGTTCCCGTCTTTCCTCGTCCACACAGGGCAGAATAAGCACATACTCATCTCTGGGTGTCAGAATTCACCACCCATACTAGGTTGACATTCACAGAGGAGAAAAAGTGCTTTTTTGCAGCAACAGAGGTTCTTTTTTTTCCCCCAAGCTGTCTGAAAACTTGCCCACACCTTTTGCATGCACCATTATTGTGCTTCCAATTTACAAAAGTTGTGGATGGCGTTGCATTTAAAATGGTAGGTAAATCAGAGGTCTTAGGAGTTAATGAGCCAATCCTGAAGGATCCATTTCCATATGTCATATCATTTGAGTGAAGCTTGAGTTCGAGGAAAAACAATCCCAGCCACTTAGCATGCAGACATTTGCATGTGCCCTCTAGTTGCTAAGCTTTGCTCCAGAAGTCACTCTGTGGCCACTCCACGCATTAGCAATACAAACTCTGAGAGTTCTGGTCTTTTCTTTCACCTTGCAGTATTAAAACTATAAATGATGAGACTGGCCCTGGGGGTATAAGGGATGTGTAGTGAGCACCAGGGTTCTAGAGCAATAGAAGCAGCCTCAGCACCAGGAGGGGAGCAGCCAGCACTTGCAAGATCATGTCATTAGAAAGACTATTGGCTACTGGGGCTACTGGCTTTGGCCACTGTACCTCAGAAGCTACTGGCAGTGTCTCCTCCTAATACTGAGGAGCGAGAGAGAGAGAAGTTTGTCACCTGCCAAGGCTGTGTAGCAGATATTACCCTCTCTGTGGTTCACTGGAGGGTGGCAGATACGCCAGGGAGAACCTATGCTGGAGGGCAGACATCCCCTGTGCTAAGAGATGAGCTTCTGACGGTGCTTATTCCACAAACATTCTTGGGAAGAAGAACCTCGGAGATGGGATTTACTCTCCGCAAAGGCTTATCAGGGCTCGCATTAGGTAAGGGGCACTTTTACCTCCTATTGCACTAGCAGCAAAGTAAATAATCACCTGAATGCTCTTGAAAATCCTATCTTTTGATGCTGGGATGTTTGTAAATGTGCAAACAGAGAGGGATGAGACTACGGGCAGATGTGTCAAGAGATATTATTTATGAAGCTATTGACAAATACCTTTTGCCCTGTTTACTCACCTCTTCCCTTAAGGAGAAAGTAGATAATGCCAAGGATCTTTATGAAATCAGCTGAAATAACAATATAGCACCAAAGCCCAGAACCTCGTCTCTTAAATTTCACTACAATTGATATTCTGAGCACGGGCTAGTGGAGGATACATGAGAACAACAGAAAGAAACCCTGAACACAAGGGCAATTAGAGATGTCAGGCAATGTTTTGAAGATTAGATTGGTCTGAAAAGTGAAATGCTTCAAGTTCATGGAAACCCGTGAAATGAGGAATCAAAAGCCAATATTTTTCCATTCTTCCTATCACAAAAATGAAGTTTCAACTGCCTGCACTACAGCTCCTGTCAGGGGGAACAACTCAATTCCTGTACCCTGCAGATGAAGAACCCCAGATTACCCCTTGCTGAATATATCCTCATGGATGGCTCAAAGTCTGGAGAGCCTCTGTGATGCTCTTGGGTGCAGTTTGCACAGTCACAGTGCCTGTACCAAAAGCAGCAATGCTTCTACGTGCTTGAGCACCCATTCCCTGGGAGGCGAGGTGCACAAGGAGAAGCCTGATTTGGAGGTGACCTGTCGTCTTGCAAACCCAGGAGGATTTCTTTGCTTTCAGGGCAGCCTGTGCAAAGATGAAAACTCACATTCCTAGTGAATTGGCCAGTGATAATTTTTTCCCCATCTAGCTTTCCCTGGCTTTTTCTGCTGGAGAGCACACACTAATGCTTTCTTTACCTTCCTGTCACAGAGGAGAAATCTTGGCCTCCAGTCACAGCCACCTGGCTCTTTTCCTCTTTATTTTTTTTCTGACCCAGCCTTCTCCTGACAATTATCCACCTTTGCTGTTGCAGGTTGAATAATTCAAGTGGAACGAACTGTGAGTTGAAAGAAGTAGACAGTGTTCCACCACTTGTCCACTTAAGTTATTCACAGATTGTCTTGAAATAGGACCTTTGGACTAGATCTTAAGTGATTGCAGTGTTTCAGGTGGAGTTGTGACTATAGTGAGCAGCTGTGTTCAGTTTCAAATACTCAGGCATGAAATACATTAACATTTTTTTCCTCACTGCATAACTGAGCATATATTCTTTAATTTCAAGTGCTATTTTGTCCTGACACTGAGTCATGTCACTGCACTGGATTCTCCCAAGCATTTATTTTCCCCAGTGTTTCATCAGTGCACTTCATATTATTAGCAGTTCCACCTGCAGTTCCAGTTACCAAGTTCATGTTAAGCCAAGTTATGCATCTGAGTGTCACAGAGTCGACGTCTTATTTTCTAAAAATCTTAATCTCCCCCAAACCTCCATCAATAACATCGTTGAAATCCATTTGCAATGTAAATGACTCCAAGTATAATCCATCCTGCTGTGTTCCAGAACACTTCCTTCTTATTTAATTGCCATAGCCACTTTAGTTACTAATTAAACTTTATTGTTTATGATGTTGCATTTCATTAATAGTTGTGATAAAAATTGCATGTTCCAGCAGATTTTTTGCATGTTGATCCCACTAATGGTGTAGAATTCAGAACTGATGGGAAAGAGTTCATCTCAGAGGTTTCGAGATTGCACTCTTATAACCAGGTAGGAAAACGGCTCTATAAGCACAATCTTGAAAAAACCAAAGTGCCTGTTTGGAGTGTAGAGTCTTTCCCTTCCTGTGTGATGGAAGAAATTAGATCTTCTCTAACTGTAATGAAGATACTGGAAATGCCATCACATTCGTTGCAGAAGAAATGTTTCAGATTACATATATTATATGTATTTGAATGACAAAGTGAATGATTAGGAAAGTCTGGGACACAGTTTGAACTAAGAATTTGTTAAGAATTTTTTAAGCTACTAAGCCCATCCACCAGAAAAGTGTCATTAAAAATATTAAGGAAAATATAAGGCTGAAGGTTCAGCACTAGGTATAGTCAGGGAATGGGAAGTGTCTTTGGTGCAGGGCAGCCGAGAAGTCACTGCATAGATAATACATAATTCAGTTGTGTGATGAGGAAGGCACCTTAATTTTGGAATAGGTGAGTTTTGCACCTCCTAGTCCTATGGATTCAAGGAAAGGAGCATTCGGGTCCAGAAGGTCTGAAGCCACTTGTGATGGGACCTCCCTGTCCTCACTGTTTCACTCTACCTCTCGTAGTACTGCCCTGTTGCAGATCACCCAGAGAAACTGGTGCAATGCAGCACTGCTGGGATTTGACAGTACAGAAAGCCACACTGATCCAAGTTCCTCTTTACAGCAGAGCATGTTCATACCAGGATTTTGTCCCAGGGAAGCTGTGTTTGCACCTCTGTGCAGAGCAGAGCCCCTGTCCCTTCTCAGACTCCTGCAGAGAAGTCTTCAAAGATGAGAGCAATGAGAATCCCTGGCTGTAATCTCTGCTGCTTCCCGCCCTGGAAGGAGGAGAAGGGGCAGGGGTTTCCCTGGAAGACCCCCCCTCAGTATGGGATGCAATTACAACCCATTGTCTCATTTCCAAGCTCCAGCTGCACCTGCACGTGAGTGAGCAGGCGTGTTGATCTCAGGCCTGGTTTCTGGATGGGAACTGAGCCCCTCTTGCAAATACAACAGGTAGACTCCTCCTCTAGCCTGCTTGGGCCAAGCAGAGGTAAAGAATACAGTCAAGTGAGACAACTAATTTTGTATCCTCATTCCTACACTGTTGCTCCAGACCTCAAGTGCTCACTAGTGGCACATTCGGCACCACTGGCAAGATGCTAAACAATTGGCACAGTCTTAACAATAAGTTTCCTTTTCTGGATCCAGAGTAATTCTTTCAGGTTGAGGCTGTATTGAACTGATTCTGTGAGCAGAGCAGCCCAGTGCTGGGCACTCTGCCAATCTGCAGAGTACAGGATTTGTCCTGCAGCTAAACAGTAGCTCTCCTTCACCTCCACACCTCTCATGATGCAGCCCTTTCAGCTCAGAAGGAAACTTTGGTCTCCTAATGACTAGCAAGTCTAAGCTGGCTGTGTGATTAAGAATTATTTCTTTTATGCCATAGCAGAAAAAGAATTCAAATAGATGTGATAATGGTATTGCATTCAGCATAAAAAATTGTTGAATGTAAATGTGGAACAGAATGTACTTCTGTCTCACAGAAAATTGCATTTAGAACTTGTTGCCACTTTGCTGCTTTTGTAATAATGCTTCAAACTCAGACCCTGAGTCTCAGCATAAATATGTTGGTGTTCAGCACAAAGCAGTCAGGGAGCATCTGTTGTCTCCCAAAAGCTGAGAAATTCTGGAAGGTGCATTAAGACATGATGGGATTCTTCCCTTTGTGACTTCCAGAAAGTCACAAAAGAGATTGTTTCGGAAGAAATAATTTTTAAAGAACACTTTATGTAACAGGATTATGTCGTGATGTTTTTTTGCACGTACTGGCAGGGCCAGAGAGCTCCTGCAAGAGGAAAAGAGGGAGAACTGGGGAGAGACTAAATGCTGGATTAAAGTTATACTAAGTGTTGCAGATTAATAATTCCTTTTCATTTGTCAGGCACGGTGTATAAAACACAGTGAAAATGTAACTAAGGTTTGCACACTTAGGCACCAAAAGCTAGATGTTCACTCCGGAGCTTGACAGTGATGAGATTTCCCACTCGGCACTTGACATTTCTGTTCCCATAACTGCATGATTTCCCTGGGAAAAGTCTTCCCCTTAATAAACAGCTTTAGTTTAAATGAATTCTGAGGTACAGCAACCTTACTGGTAGCTGCTGGGTATTCATTACTTTCGAAGGTCAGGCCACAGATAGACATTTCTTGCACTGTTTTATTACCATGCAGACAGGAGGCACGAACCTGTTTGCACTTCACTCCTCTAGCTGAAGTTGAATATCTGTATTTTGCATTGCTCTGCTTTGTGCAACCAAAAAAGATGCATCCTTCGTTCAGAAAACACAGAGGAATAGCGAGTATTAATCAGCCCTATCCATTTTCTGAATATCAGATGTTCTTACAGGTCATGGTTGCAGTATGCTCAAAATAGCGCGGAGCGGAGATTACTGCTGGCTTGCTGGAAAAATAATACATGAAAATTAAAAACTCACTTTGAAATGGAAGTGGAAAGATTAAAAAATAGCTGATGACACAGCTTGTAAAGTTCTGCTTTGGGAGTTACCCTGATTAGTTAGCAGTGAAACTGAATTTTGGACAGTCAAAAAAAAAATAATCCCATAAAGTGGAAATGAAGTTCTGGCCCTGTCTTTCTGTTCCAGCACTTCCTCAGCACTCCCAGAAAGACACCTCATGGGATGTCAGCTGGCCTGACCATAGCTTCCTGCACCCGCCATCCTCTGCCACCCCTCCTTGCTTGCAGTCACACTTCCAGCCTATTCCAGTAACTTCCAGAAGATGCTGTGCAATAAGGCTGTCCTGACAGTAGCTTTTTCTGTAGGGAACAAAGCACCTCATCTTCTTCATGCCTCAAGCTACCAGCATCTAGAGTCCCCGATGCCTCCCAAAGGCAGTTTAGATTGGGTGAGCAGCTGAGCCATTGCTCAGCTGAGACATTCTGACTGACAGCAGAAAACAGACTTCTGTTTAGACAGCATGAGAAGTGTGCAGTGATACACAGTAACCTCCTGAATGCAAATATGTGTGACATTTTCATTTTTGCAGTTTTCTGAGGAAGTAGCAAGCCAGGTCATTGTAATGAATTGGTAAACATCACACTGTATTACATATGAAATTCATCTCCTGGAGCTCAGAAGCGAGGTGTTAATGCAATGCTCCCCACTATGATGTTTGCTTTGTGGTATTGGTATGATGCTGTGTTCTAAAATATTCGTATCCCGGTCATACCGTATCACTGTGTTATTAGCCTAGATCTATGAAGGCAGAAAAGACCAGGAAGAAAGTTAATTTCACTTTTGGTTTTCAATTCTTATGCACTGTAACAGAATGTGAATAACCTCATTACTATACCATTTCTGTGTGTCACATAATGACCTCTATACTAAAGACCAAAGTTTGCATAATTGAGGAGAGACTCACCTACAACAGTGTTGGAATTCATTAGCATAAGGCTGAAATAATGCTAAGAAAATAGCATTTGGTGTCACCTATTTAAACTGAAGCACTAGGTGTTTTCTTTCCTTTGGACTTCTTAAAGGTACAGGCTCATGCTGGGGAACATAACTTGTCTTACTGAATCTGGGAAATAGTGAGAGATGGCCCAGTAAGCCAGCAGCTGTTTCCAAAACAAACAGAAAAGGGCTATTCTTACCTAGCTTTGCAGCTTCTTCCAAATACCTGTGAAGTGCGTGTTACTCAGTGGATTTATTTTTATAGGCAATGTATTCATACCTTTCTCTCGACTTTTAAGTGTTCATCCTTCACGCGAGGTTCTCCTCGGTAATTAAAATATACCATAAGTCATATTCACTGCAATTATTAAGATGCACTGTAATTATCTATTGATCTTTTGCACCTATTAAGTAACTACTGGGATATTTAAAACTGAGTTATTTTCGTATTCCTCGAGACAAACCTACTGCAAAACGTTGGTAATTCACTCAGTATTGCAGCACAGATCGGCTCTGGAGTGTTCCATATCTTCTCCCTCTCCCCACAGCAATGTTATGGCAATTCTGTTGGCTATCATTCTGTTAAAAGCCACATTTATGAATGACACCGGAGTCTTGAATGCTCTTCCAGCTGGCGACAATGTCCTGTGGTTTGCAGTTATTGGGGATTGCTCTGCAGGCAGCTTTTCCTTTCATCCTGCACTTTGTCTTTACCATGACTGCAGACAGAAATTTTACATGAATTGAGGGAATTCAAGCCTGAGTTGGAAAAAACAACTCTTATCTGAAACCTGCAGGTAGTTAAACCTACTTCAGTGCATCTGCTCAGAATGAGAGTTGTGAGCCCAGTGGTAATAAGCACAGGTATACAAAAACAACCTGAAAAATGGCAAAATAGTTCTGCTTATTTTCATTGAAGGTATAAGTATCCATGTATGAATGTATGTAATGTACTTTTCGTGAGCCTTGGGACAAATTGACCTGCCATTGCTTACTGCAACGTTTCCCAAGCTTTTCCCTTGTCACAGGTATTAATTCCAGCTAAAACACAAGCACCTTGCCAGACTTCTTAATATTACCAATTCCATGGCTGTCTAGGAAGTGTGAGGGTGCAGTTTGCTGTGGTGTTGTATCAGAAATCAAGGCGAGCCCAAGTGGAATTATATAGGTGACGGGGTTAATTTTATTACTCTTCATGGAAAAACATGACATCAGTTCCTTGCAAACTTGCATTTCCACTGGTAACGGTATCTGCAGCCACGGCTGTGTGTAATGTAGCAGTGGTAAATTCTTGTCTTCAGAGATTTATGCAAGTCATTATTTGAAGATAGAGAACTAGGAGTCACAGCTGGCTAATTAATCTGCACCAAGGAAAGCTGAGTGCCTGGCCTTTCAGGCATCCCAGGGCCGGCTGAGTAAGCTTGCAATCCTATCATAGTGTCACTTCGAGGTTGGGCTTTTTGCTTCTTTTCTTTTTTGTCACCTTTTTTTTTCCCCCTCTGTATAAGAAATAGATGCTGTAACAATCAGCTTATTGCAGACACAGTTTTCAAATAATTGCATGGATCTCATTCAGGATTAGAAATGAATTAGAAATAACCAGCGTACCTCTCTCCACCACGGACTGAAGATTTGTTATACATAAGCCTGTCAGGAATGTAACCAGCCGGGTATCACTTTCACATTGTGTATGATACAAATTTACCACTGCAGTAATTCAACCTCATTACCCGGTATTACCATGTTTTGCTTTTGGACTTGTCGTGCCATTCCATGACACCTATTGTCATATTGCAGTCAATTTGAATAGCCCTGTGGCCAAACCTGAAAGCTGCTCAATTGTTAAAATAAGACCCCAAAAAAGGAGATAGATTCTATTTATGTCAATATTATAGTAATTCACATTATCAGTGAATAGAAATGGTAAAGCCATGTAACCCATAATAGCTTGCTTGGAAAAAAAAATCATTTTCTCATGACTGATAAGGTGAGTGGTGGTAGTCCCCAGTTCCCTATAAACAGAAGCAGTAAATGGCTCAAGTCCAAGTAAGTAGCAGAATCTTACTGGTTCAAGATATTCCTTTGTAGGTTAATAAGCAGCGAATTATTTTTACAGTCCTGACAGCATGCACAGGAATATTCCAGTCTTCATTTGGTAGTAATCTGCATGGAACATAATTCCTGATGTGCCAAGCTGGAGATACGCAGTTCACAGGGGTGGCTGGATGTCCTGATAGCTGTCACAGCCCAGAATATGCCCTCTCTACTTCAAACACAGTTACCCATTATTTGTTTAGTTATTGGTAACTCTAGTGAAGAATCAAGTTAATTATGTTCTTTAAAATGTATGTACCTATAAACTGAGTTATCAATCTCTACGTAGGCAGGAATTACAGTCTTTTGCTAAAGATTATCTACAAGTTTTTAATGCCCACACAAAGGTTTGTATTTCTAAAGCAGCTGCAGGGGGTCTAGATATAATTGTAATCACGTAAAGGAAGTAGGTATGGAGAGGAGGTTAATGTCAGATCACAGTTCTTTCCGTGGAAACAAGTGCCAGAGCCGTAATCCTGCCCAGTCCCACGCAGGGCAGTGGAGCTCGCTAGCCAGATGATAGGAAGCTGAACTGAAACATAGGTAGCAAACCAGGTGGCTTTTGTGTGCGCTACAGTAAATCTGTGTCTCAACTTGGCAAATACGTTGTTACTTCTTCAGCCTCTTCCTTCTCTATGTTTGCACAAAGCAAGTCCCCTCTTTCCTGTAACCCCTTCCTGCCCCTCGCAGAACTGGCCTAACCTCTCTAACAGCCCTACACGCTTAACATGTTCCACTACATTCACCTTCCAGGTGAAGGCAAATGTATTTGCTGGCCTATATTCCCACGACTGCTTGGAAATACAATATCCTTGGATCGGCAGACTAGAAAAAAAAGAGACATCTTACACCAGTCAGCTTCTACAATGCAGAAGAGAAAGATGGTGATGTTCTTAATCAGTTCTGTGTCTAGCAAGCTCAAATGACAACCCCTCAATAATTGCTTTCTTTTTTTTTTTAATCTGAACAGCATGTCATGTTTATCTCCCACATTGCCAGTCTTTCCAGTATAAGACTGAGAGGCTGTTATCTTAGTCAATCCAAATGATTCAGATTATCCAAACGGTTTGTTCTGACACAGAGCCGTGTGAAGACTGCTGGCTTATACCCCTGCTGGATCCAGCCACGTGCAAACCATAACCAGCCACCCCCTTTTAAGATAATTTTTGGTCATCTAATCAGATGCCATTGTTCCTATGTTTCTTCTTAGTTAATGTATAGTCTTAACCATGTTCAAAGTGAAGTGTAGTACATGGGGCTTCCCTGTACTTCAAATCAAAACTATTGCGGTGTTTCTTTAGTTCTGTCAGCAAGAGTTGTCGTTTGATCCAGAGCAGGTTTTTTAACTTACCGTTCCTTAGTGTCAGATGAAAAGGAAAAAGTGCTTCCACAAAGGCATTTATGGATCCGTAAGGTGAAAGTGTGAAAAAATGCTTGCTCTTGCAGAGTCCTTTCAGGAGTATTGATAGATATTGTGCTAATTATAATGCACCGTAACTATCTGTAGGCAGGAAAGAACTGATGCATAGCACTAACAGGTGTGAATAGCTTCCTCCTCTGCCTGCTTATGGTGGATTTAGTCTTATGTGTCAAAGCTGATGGAAGGAGACTCCTCAAATCATACGGGAATTGGATTAGACTGTCCTTGAGATCCAAGGCAAACTTACCTCAAACTGTGCTTCTAGTGTCCTACCTTGGTATTTGTGAAGCTTTCATTCCCTCACCCATCTGCATACCTTAATGACATTTTTACAGTATTCTTTTCATCTGGTCTCCTGTGGGAAATTCTGTGTAGATATTGGCTACTGTTGATAGCTGGGTTTATTTAATGAATTCAACTGTAATAACACATTTTCTAAAAAAAACCCTGTGGAGCAAACTGCGATGCTTGTCTTTCCTGAAGTGCTAGAGGAATACTGATAGTGCTGCTGGCTGCCCAACTAGGCAGATGCTTTGCCTCTTTAAACAATAAATCATATTACTGCCTTTTTATAAAATTTAGCTTTTATCTGATATAAGCTGATCCTTCTGCTGGCACCTCAGTCCAGTGTGGCCTCATAGGGAAAAATGCATAGCTCAGCAGCTATGACTAAGAAGACTTTCCTACACTATATACATTCCTTCCATTCTTCTCTTTTACTTCACTCTTTGCTCTGGACCATTTACGACAAGTCTCGTGTAGCCCAATGTAACAATTCTGAGCCCCAAAAAGCAAGAAATGCCTACAAATAGTGACTAGAAAACCTTTTACCAGAAGGAAATGTGTGCATAAATCTTATTCAAATTATAAATTGTGATGTGTCTTGATCTGTTAGTTTTGAATCATCTTGTGAAATGGAAATGTTTAAATTAGTCTTCATGGAGAGATAAGCTGCAACTCCCAGAACTTTTTCCTGCCAGTAGATAGGGAGAGCTTAGAATGACCTCCCATTACATTGCTTTACATTTAATTTGTTAAAAATGCAGGGAGGGATGATACAAAACTCTCAGGAGTTCACTCCATGATGGAATTGACAGAGGAAAGCAGCAACAATTCATAGAGACAGTAATTAATCTCTAGCTTTACATCCCACATTTGCCAACTGTCCCCACATTTGACAGAGAGTGACTTGCTGAATGTTTAATTTCCTCGGTGACAGCTAAGGTATGAAATCAGATTTGAAGATAAACATCTTCTGCGGCTTCTGCTTACAAAAAGAGTAGCCAATTAAGTCTGCTTGCTTAGTCCTTGCAAATATTTACCACGAGATTGACATAGGAAATAGAACCTTTTTCCCTTTGCAGGGAGGAGCTCTACCTCACTAGCTGCTCACTCTGCCATGTGTGTTCAGGAGGATTCCTTGTTTCATGTACGTGAACCATGCAAGTATTTTACTTTTCTTCTGGTGTTTTTGTGGGTTTTTTTGCCTCTGTGTCTTAAGGGGCAAATAACGTGAGATGTTTCATACCTCCCCCGAGGAGCTGCATACCTTAGCAGGCTGTGAGCAGTTGGACATGTCCCAGGAGGTGATTTGCACCTCTTGGGAGTGGTAAAACAACTAACTTGGAGATCAGGCAGTGAGTGGTTGCAGTGAATTCATTCCAGAAAGATTTTCTCTGTATAGTGAGGGGAAAGGTTTTTATTTGCATGGTTTTCTTGAACAGGCAAACTTTCCCCCCTGACCCACACCACATACTGCTGGTCTGCAGGAGAAAACTTCTCCCCTGCGCTCTGCCCTGAACATTTGAGATTCTGTCCACATTCTGCATCCTGTGGACAAGTCAAACAATCTGTAAACCAACTGACAGCTGAAGCCCAGAAAAGAGAGAGGAATTTTAACATAAAAAAGAAATCAAACTGGTGTCCTGTTCACATGCATTTGATTTCTAAACTAAACACACTTGAGATGTTTTCCATTTAGTGCTATTGAAAGGGTAGTTTCTTGACACCGTTTCATATGAAATAGTCAGGCATGTGGTCTCAGGCAGCTGTGTATATAAGAGAACTGTGCTTGTCAGAATCTTCTTTATTGAGTTGGAGGTGGTAAAGGAAATAGATCTTTTTTTTTTTTTTCTTTAGGCTTTAATGTCCTTTTGTTTTGAACCTGTCATTTTGATTTGCCTGTGAGCTTTGTTTTGATTTTCCTTTAAGATTTCTAGTAACAATAATTGTTTGCAACAGGAAGATTCATGTGAACTGACTTCCATTTTAGACTTCAATTCCTATAAAATGAAAGGGGATTGCAATGTGGATGTGAGCAGAGAGGACTGATGCTTCTGTACAATGCACTTCTGCTCCAACTGTAAATATATTTTCATGATTAATAAAAAGAGAGTAGAAGTCATTGTGCTCTGTTAGGTTCTTATTGATGGCTGCTCCCCAGAATACTGAAAAGATACTATCAATACTCTTGACACTCTGCTTAATCAAGATGTGACCCTCCAAAGCAACCAGACAACGTGCTTGCTTTGGAGATAGAGAGGCACAACCGGTTAGAGGAGAGCTGCTGCTTCTTATTTTGGTTGAGGGGTTGTTCGTTTTTTTGGGGGTTGGTGTTTTGTTTCTTTTTTAATTTCATTAAAATGTAATCAGTGCCATTAAATAATATTTAATGCCACTAAAGTGCTGTTGGACACAAATAGGAAATCAATCAGCTTGTTCTCTAGTTCAGTGGCCTTCACTGTGTGAACCGCATAGGTACCTCGGGGGGAAAGGCTGCACCTTGCACAGCAGACACAATCAGATCAATAACAGTATGTTTGGGTTAGTTTTTTAAATTGCTCTTGCATGGAATGTGCTGGCAGGCATGTTCAATATCAGACATCTGGGCTTGGAACAAGAAGTTTTCAAGTGCACCTTCAATGTTTGCAACTTGCTAAGTATTTTTGTTCCGTAGGTGCTGCACATCAAAAGCTCAAATGATGAGAGTGGAGGTTCCCCTGGGCAAGCTGGAAAGACTGGGCTTACTGTCAAATACAGGAGCACGATCTTAGCCCAGTGGTGGAATTAGTTAGGCATGCTCCTTGATGTGCTTTACAGTCTGAACAGTAGGTAATCTGCATTGGTTCAGTGCATTCGGCCTCATTTGTGTGCAAAGATGCGCTGGGAAATGGCACCCTAAGAAATACTGTGGCAATTGAGACGGGTTAGGAGCTGAACCGCACTCTGGCCTCTGTTACAACCAGTCCCCGGTGGGTTAATGGAGTAGGATAGTTGCCTCTGAAGGATTTAAGATGATCCCATTAACTGCAGTGGATATTTGTTCACATTCCCTGCCCTTCGGGGCAGTGGAAAGGGATTACAATCGGTATCCACTAGCAAAAAGAGAGCTCTGCTGACTGTTGGTAATGTCTTCATAACACTGGGGAAAACTGAGCAATTCTGTAAAATCTAAAAAAAATCCTGACCAGGGACTTCTATATTCCTTCAAAAAATCCACGTGAGGTAGGTTTTCACATGAACTCCAACTATTTCAAACGTTCCCGCGGGGTCTGGCCAGAATGCATTTGGCATTTCCTTGCAGCTGCTTAATTCCAGTGTAATTGCCTTTGAGATTTCCTTCCTGATTCTTCGGTGTAAGATGCACTAAGCTATATACATAGGAAGCAGTCTATACGTTCTGTGCATAGGAGTAAATCAAGGAATATAATGCAGATGGATAACGGCAAGCAAAGGACTCAGTTCTTGTAATTTAGAATACATTGCAATGTGGATCCCACTGAGTTGAAATATCTAATTTCCAAGAATTTCCCGGGGCAGGAAGCATGAGGTCACTTTATTCTACACCAGTCACATCAGTCCACAAATTAAAATGTAATGAAACATGTGTGAAACAATTACAGACACCTCTTCTGAGTTCTTCCCAAAATAAATTTGCATAAGCCATCCAATGACTAGCAGTTCTTGCTGACGAATATGATGATAGTTACACATGGTGCTAAATAATTGTGCTTGAAAATTGTGTTTTCTCCTCTGATCACCCAAAGGTGGCTTAATCAACTTTCATCTATAGGTGACAGATGGAAGGAATTACTAAGTCTGTCCTTTTTTTGTTATTCCCCTTGATACTGGCTTGTCCCCTACTCCGTGCACACTGTAAGACCTTGCCTTGCCAAGAGTACCGGTTCCAATTGTCTTTTTCAAATAGATCCTAAATCCCAAATGACACATCAAAGTATTCTTGCCAGGGCCGTTGAGCACTCAGCCTGCTGGAACAGAGCCATGGGCTATACAAACCCTTGTATTGGACATTTGGTCCCTGACAGGGAGGGGTAGGAACTGTTGCATGTGATTAAAAAAAAACAGAGAAGGAAGGGAAAGAAGGGAAGGGAAGGGAAGGGAAGGAAGGGAGGGAAGGGAAGGAGGAAGGAAGGAAGGAAGGAAGGATGGAGAGAGAACTGAATAGCACTCACACTCAGCTCAGCCATATCTCATCTCTGCACTCCAGCAGAAGAGTATCAGGAAGAGCTACTCCAGCCGAGCAGTGTGAGCACGTTGCTCTGTTCTGTGAATCTCAGTCCCCACACCAGCTCCATCCCAGTGTGAGGGAGATCTGTGAGCTCAGTGCAATCGTATCATAATTTGGATCTCTGCAGGAGACTGAACTTGCATCAGCAGCATGCATCAAGCCCATGCATGTGTCACTGCACGAGTACATACACACGCAACATTTCCAGGCCCATAGTGACATTTTTCAAACTAATAAATTGAGGGGAGTGTCGGGATAATTTTTAAGCATATCCAGGAAGAAAAAGAGCATTGCGATGAGGGAAAAAACGCCAGCAGAATGCTGACACCCAAGTACATTACTTAGTGTGCAGTTGCATTAATGAACCATTACTTCAAATCCCAGGCTTGCCAATAGTGTCACTGTTCGTTTATCAAGGCAGAATCATCCTGGATGCGAACTGAACGCCTGGATAATAGATAACTTCTCAATCTTCCCATAGCCTACATTTCCTCAAGCCCATTACAAAAGATTTATTTTTAAATTGGAATTTTTTTTTTTACAGCTGGACAGAATGAGACTGTTTGTTGAAATAATGGTGTTAAAATCCCCAAGGGTCTGACTTACTTCAATCACGACCAAGACTACTGCTTGAGCCAGCTGATGCTCTTTTAATGAGTGCTGCTTGTCAGAGGATCATATCTGCAAGTTGCTGTATAAAATAACCGCTTGCCATCAGTTCATAAAGCAGTGTCTCTTTTGAAATGGATGAGGTGTTGTACCAAGCTCCGCAGCATAAAACAGACACTTGTTTGAACTGAAAAGGGGGAACACAACGAGCTCAGTAGATTCAAGAAGAAAAATGCTGAAATATGAGCTTCAAAATGAATTTCAGCTTTGGCCTGAACGAATTAATAGCAGCATGACAGGTTGCTTATTTAGCAGACTGGGTGGACGGTAAGATAGATGCTTTTCATGTGACAAGGCGTCCCCAAAAGGTCTTTCTTTGCCCCTTGTAAGGTTCTTCAGTCTAATGGAGAAGACACTCCCAGACAAATCAGAATGACACGTTTAAAACAAAACATGTGAGTTCTTTTTTTAAAGGAACATCATCCTCATTCCGAGCCCAAGCTTATTAATGTTGCCTTCTGACAAGCACACCCACTTTATGACTTTGCTGAGTCGGTGGACCCGATTGCTTTTAACCAAAATTGTACCATCTAACTACTCTCCTACTACTACCGATGGATTCAAAGCTAAGATCACACAGTAACAGAACAGCATTTAGTAGCCCTGCCATCAACCTGTTCTTTTTAATGTATGTGTTATTTATGGCTGCAAGTTAGATTCTACCCTTGAATATCCCATTTCTGACCAGAAGCAGCAATGAGTAATTGGGTACTGCAGGGTTTAATGTGCAATACTGAGTCATTTTGATTAGACCCATATTTTATCACTTGCACTATTAACATCAAAGATTTTTTTTTTTTAAACTACAATACTCCATACATTTGATTTTAATGTGAATTAAGGAAATCAGATTCCAACATACTCAAGTACCTTAGGGTTTTTTTGTCCCATGCGTATCAAACCAGCCTAAGTCTCTGATAAAATTCAGATGGCGTTTGTGTACAAACTAACTGTGTCCTATGAAAATGAACCACTGAAGTTAATTCAGATTTGTTCAGAGCCTTGAACAATGTAAGTAATGAATCTTTCAGACAGTTAATTCAAGCAGAACAGAAATAGATTCCGCTTAAATGTTACTACTGCTTGGATTGAATCTTACCAGCCTGGATAGGTCTGAACATCCAAGTCTCAGTGGATGAGATCTGCAAATGCCGACTTTGACCACAGCAGAGAGAGAGGTGATGACTCGGTCTTTGTTTATTCAATGAAGTGACTGCCCTAGCTTACTTTCTGACCAGAAACATAAATACATAATTCTATTTTTCTCCTCTAAAAGTCATTTTTACATTTTGTAAACCTCTCTCCATTTTGCAGATCTTACATCCAGGCTGATAGAATCATGAAGTGGGAATAATAACGACTCCTTGCACAGAAAAATGTGTACGTTAGAGATGTTGGTTGAATGTTTCACCTCTATTAACCTCTATTCCAAACCAGCAGAGAAGTGGGAATATTTACTTATCATACAAATTCAAACTAAGATGATTTTCCTGTGAGCAAAAATGCTCCCGAACTTTGCAAGGGTAAAGTCTTGTGTGGTTTGCTGCATATATTACCCTCGCTGTAGTTTTTCACATTATTTAGTGTTCTTAATATCGGCCAGATAGAATGAAACATTCTCGCTGGTACTAAACTTTTAACTTCAAAACTGGTTAAACTTTTATCCCTGTCTGACTGCCTCAAGTTGTGACAGACGTTCCTGTAGGAGCCAAGCTGCTGTGTTATGATGCAGGCTGTAGGTATGCTCTTTAGCGTGCCGCTTCTCTTCACGGTTCCAGGCTACACAGAAAACAGCCTCTAGCATATTAACTGCCTGTTTCACCTGTAGTAAAACAGGAAAGGATTTTAAAAGATAAGTTTTCCCTTGTCACCTTTCCTGATTGTGCTGTATGTTATCAGAGCCTTTTCCCCCTCATGTGTAAGAAGAAGCAGATACAGAGAAAAATGTGTTCTTTAAACCATGGGAACGTTTGTCTTTGCTGTTCTATTAATATCTGAACGAAATAAAAAGGAAAAATTCTGGGTAAATGACTACAGGCTTCTTAAAACCTGTAAAATGATTTTTTAAACAGGGCTTTGGCTAACAAAAATAGATCTGAACATGTGTGTAATGAAGCCAGACTCACAGAGGAAAATGATAATTTCTTACGTCTGGCACTTGTCAGGTTGAAATGCATGTGTTATCACTGATAACCAGCCTTACTCCCAAGTAGGCCTATCAAAGCCTAATTTTCAGAGGTAAATCTTAGAGTCTTTTCGAAGTCCAATTTCAAAACATCATCTCCTGTTATCAAAGAGAGGCCATTACCATCTAGATTTGTTTGCGCCAAATGTAGCTCTGAAGGACAGCGGTGGTAAGAAATCAGAGAGAATCTCTCTTCCAGCACTGCAGACAAGTGATGACAGTGTAAGAAGTAGCACTGGTCATAAAACTTGCCTCTCTCCTCCAGTGGCTTTACAGCAGAGAGTTGGAGATGACACAGCCCCACAGTTGTGATTCTGCTGAAACCCGCGGTAAGATCTGAGGAGCAGCGTTCGGAGCAGGTAGCAATCACACTGCCCTATATATCATGATTAGTCCAGGACAAAGAACAGATGGTGTGAGAAGGAGATGGATTCCATGAATATGGAGTGGGTGGCAATTGTAGCTGGTCCAAGCTCCAAGACCTGAGAGAGTTGTATTGGTAAATAGTGATAAATGTGAAGGGGTTGTTTCTTGGGTATTCCAAGCTACAGGAAGACAGAATGGAGTTGTCAGCTATCTGACAACTAATTTTTATACATGAGGGCTTTTTTTTATAGCTGCTTTTGTTCTGTGATGTGTTGTTTCATTTGTTTGCTTGCTTCCAGGCATTCACTGTGAGCTTTTAGGATTCTCAGTTTATGAAGAGATGGCTTTGTGCAGGAAAAGCCTGTGAGACCAACCAGGAAGGCTATGGCTTCACAGTCAGAGCAGATGAAGTCACAACTAGTAGTGAGTGTTCAAGCCCTGGGTTTTGGATAAATTAACATGAGTGAACGCATTTGAATTTCCTTTGAGTTTTGTCCCACAAAGTTAATTGTTTGATGTTGAATTTTTATTGATGGCTCCTTCTCTGCTCTGTAGTTACTGTATCGGGAAATGGAGTGCTCTGAAAGCCAGACAGAGAGGAAAATACTCCAAAGGAAGTCGGACTAAATCTCCTGAGACACTCAGTCTATAGATTCCTTTGGCTTATGAAAGACATGTCAGTCACACCTCCATTCAGGATGCAATCTGGCCTGCTTGTGAGACTTAGTGTCATAGGCAACAAGTAATAGCTCTGTGGTGGAGAGGTGACATGTTGCAGCGGAGGTGCCAAGGTCTAAGCACAGATTTGTTCAACTGACTTTTTCTGGGCAGTTGCCTCAGAAGGGGCAAAATGGTTCAGCAAAACCCATGGGAATACATCTGGAATTTTAAGGATTTTTTATTCCTCTGCCCTTATAAATTAATTCATTAATTGCCTATTTTCATCCTTTTAATCACCATGATACTCATTTTTCTTCCAGAAGAAGCCAGAAGGGTAATGTTGTACAGTTTTGTGACTAGAAACTTTTGACTTGATTTTTTTTCTTACCGTTAGAAAAGTTACCTCTGTGCCTAATACATATTTTAGAATGTAATAGAGACTTGCAGAAGATTTTTACTTCTCTTTGCAGGGAAAGAAAATTTGCTTCACAGTTCCTCAGAGGAAAGCTATAAAATAATTCCTGCTTGATTTGCAACATTAACAATACTTGCACTGGTTTTATTCTGCATAATTCCTGTCTTTTGCTAGAATGTGAAAAACAGCTACCGGTGCATCTTTTTTTCAGCGAGATTTTGTTTATTTCCGGTGAGGCTCAAGCTCATTTGTGGACACCGTACAGGTTAAAATTAAGATTTTTTTTCTGAATGATATATAAACTCTGTAGTGGCTTCAAAGCTGATTGCTTGTCCTTTCCAGAGCAGGTCATTTAAATTTTTGAAGATTTATTCGAACTATTGAAATGGGCATTTTAGAAAAGATGGAGAACAAGAAATATAAAACACCAGGAACATCGGGACAATTTATTGAGGGGAATTCCACATCATTTTGGGAGAAGGGAGTTCAACAATATCTGGCTCTATTCTATCTCCTGTTTGCAGGAGGCATGGCAGTCGTTGCGGTGTCTCTTTTGTAGTACAGTTGCGCTCATTAGTGAGACAATGGGCAGAGCTGGCAGAGAAGACAAACCTCTGTGAGAATCTGAGCCAATGAAGGATGGCTGCCCCGAGTTTCATGCCTGTGTTCAGTGAGAGGACGCTCTGCACAACGAGGCACAATGCAAGAGGATTTACTGGGGTGTAGTCTTGTTTGAAATTCCTTACTTTGAAACATTCTCCATACGTTCAAGCCCGGATGCAGGCTTTTCTTTGCATGCCAAAAATAAGCATATGTTCCACTCTAGTTGGTTGTGTTAATTTCTGCAATATGTTTTTCCTCATAGGGACTCAGGTTTATCAGGTCTGCTTGAGATTGAGGGGCAGAAGCAGACAGGGAGTTTTATTTTTTAAATGGGCCTCCGATTGCTTTTCCATCACGATGATGTGATCCCTGGCACCTCGCCCACCTGTAAGGGAAGCATTCGAGAGCTGCTGGGACAGGTTGTATAGGGGTGGTCATGTTGCAAATGCCTGCACCCTTGTGGGATGTGCCCTATCTGCTGCTCTGTTGGACTTGCACTTGCCAAGCACATTGTTCTCCTGTTCTCCTACAGTCCACTCTGCATTGTTATGTGATTGACTGAGAGTCAGCTTTAGCTTTTGTCGATTTGCTGCTGACTCTGGGCTTGATGCGATGGCTCTGAAGATAATGAGAATACTGCTGGTGGTTTTCATGGAGCAAGAGCACGCCGTTCGGGTATCTCGCATAGCTTCTCTGCGCTTCAGTTAGTGAGTCAGAATGTCTACTTATTTACAGATGTGCTAATACTTTAGTTCATTTTGCTTTCAGGAGGTATTTTGAACAGGGCAGCTGAGGCCCTCTATCCACTAAGCCGTTGGGTATGAGCACAGTAAAGGGTAAGGCCAGACCAAAACCAGAACAGATCACAAAGAGCATAAATAATTTTGCACCTTCATTTGTATGGCATTTTGGAAAAAAAAAAAAAAGATTGAAACTTTTTTCTTTTAACAAATAGGAGGGAAGAAAACAATAGATTGTTTTCCAGAAGGTGCATTGAACTCATCTTCTACCTGCTGTTCCCCAGTGAAAATCCATGGTGATGTGAGCCTCCACCTAACTGCTCCATCAGATACCTTTTCTGCCTCTCCTTGTGTTTATTTTTGAACAAAGTTAAGCACCTAAGGGAAAGCACTGAAAAGCTCTCACCATTACTTGCCTAGGGAGGAGCCTTTACTACTGATCTTGTCTCAGGCTGGCAATATTCTGTTGCATTGTATAATATTTTAGTTATGGGGGTTTATAACCACTGTTCAGGTAAATAACAATGTGGTGCCAAGTTAAAGATAAAAAGAGGTGAATTGAATGGTATTTAATCATAGCTGTGTCTGCTACTCAGGCTTCTGGAGTGGCAAAGCAATTACCATTGCAATAATAGTATTTGTATGTGGGTACTGGGCATGCTTCAATCCAGGCTTGAAAAAGATGTGGTTCCAATAATTGTTTCTATAGGTGCAGAGTCTTTTTGAAGTTATTTACTTGTATTTTTAATCAAAATATCAGATATTTTACTCTCTTTAGCTGTGTTTATTTTCCCAATTTCCTATTAATAGAAAACTCTAGGAAGCTGCTCTCTCAAGGCTCCTGAGTGCACATTCCCAGAGGGTCAGGGGACATATTCCTGTCTGGACTGCTTCCTAACTGTCCAGGGCAAAGTCAATCTGCTGTTGTGCTTCCGACGCATGTGAGTTGGTCTGGGATGGTTATTTTTCTTGAAGAAGGTTAGAGACCTGCATCATGTGCTGCCAGAACTCTGGGATCAGTAAATTCCAGTTGTTTGCTGGTGATGAACAGGCAGAGCAGCAGCAGCATCACCTACCACACAGCTCGGTTCAGGCAGTTTCTGACAAGCTCTAACATCATCTACCAGACAGATAGATTCAGGTGGTGTTGGACAGGCTGCTAAGCATGAGTGAGGATGATACTTAAGGTCAGCATAGGTCTAACTGAGCTGTACAGACCTAGCTTTTCCACCCGGGCCAGCTTTTCTGCTTGTTGGTAATAATGCTCCTTGCATACCTGGCACAACACTATGAGGTCTTGTTTACTTGCAGCATTAAACTGCTTAGAAAGGAGTGTCTTGGCAATGTATATCTCAGTTCTGGACTGCAGTGTAAAATGCATTTTCCCCGTGGTTAATTTTCATGCATTTATGCAAGACAGAATTGCCTTTCATGCAATTTATGCACTAGTGAAAGAAGCTATCAGGAGGAGATAATTTTGTATTTGTTATGCCTTCACAACAGACTCTCTGCTTAAAAGGAGACTCCAGAAATCTTTAGGAAAGTAAGTTAAAAAAAGCCAGCATTTCTGGGAGGAAAGATGTTTGTCTTATGTGTTCATTTACTGTGGTATCTGAGACTGAGGGGGATATAGTATCTTTTCAAACACTGCTCTGTACAAAACACTTTCACTCCAGCTGCTTCTTACAGCCTCCATAAACTCTGTTTAAATGTTACGGAGGCTGTCTAGTCTACATCGTAGTTTGCAAGTTAGAAATGAGCAACTCATTCCACAGTGTGTGAAAACAAACATCATTTCAAACAAAATCCTTTGCATGCACTTAAAAAACCCAGATAAAAGTACAAAGGTAGAACAAGATCAAAGCATCACTCAAGGCCCAGGAAAGAAGTAACAGTTGCCTATTTGAAGAGCAGATCCCTGGTTATGCTTCTACAAGTAAAAGGCAAACTTGAGTTTTCTCAGTTGAAGATGTTCTCCCTTCTTCCTCCACCTGTATTGTTGCTCTCAGGTACTTACAAAAGCTTTCTCCCTTGAACAACTGCCGAAATTTATTGTCCGAGTCATTTTAAGGAATGGTCTTCATAAAATAGTTCAATTTATATTCCTTCCCCCTACCAGTAAATTTTTATTTTTCACATCCTCTTAGGAACAAATTGAAGAAAAACAAAACCATAATGTCACCACTAAAATCATTCAACATTTACAAAGAGCGATCCTCTAGCGTATAAAAGATAACTCGCATGCTCTGGCTTGTAAGCATAAGGAACACCTGTGATAGATCTATGGTATCTGTAAATCCATTAGCTTAATCTGCACGTATTATCCACCCCTGCAGAATTAGTGCACCACGAAGTCTGTAACGATGAGTACTGCACAATGGAGGACGATACCACGCAGCATAAAGAGAAAGGATAATGACATGGAAATAGGCAAAGCCCTGGGCAATGCTGGGAGGACACATAAGACACCTGCATTGTTTCAGATGGTAATCATCTGGGTATCCATGTAATTTTCATAATGATAGATGGATATAGACTATCATATGAGCAGTTCAGGGAGAAATTGCCTGTTTACATTGGATAATTTCCATATGAGTGGTTTAGGGTTGTGGGTTTTCTTGCTTAGCTTTTCTGCGATCAGCAGTTTCTTTCTAACACTGGCTTCTTATCACAAACTTGCAGCCATACAAGCTGATCTCATCAGATCAAGCAAGCTAAATGTAGTCAGATCTGGTCAATACTTAGATGAGTGTTTTCCAAGGTAATTCAAGAATGTATTAGGAAACTGGTCCATATCAGTATTCCTCTCTGAGCAGCACTGAACAAGCATCTCCCATGCTGTTGGGGAGTTTGCTTGATACACGATTCTTCATCTTCATCCTAAATTGTCCTTTACCATTGCCACACTGTTAAACACCCTCCAGGTCCCGCCACGAGTGCTGCATTTGTCAGTGTGGATGTGATCTGCCAAGAACCTTTTGGATGAAAGGTCCTCAGAAGCAAACAGAGCCACCTCAGATGCTGTATTTTATATTACACAGAATCACAGAGTTACCGAATAGACTTCCAGGATCATCAAGTCCAGCCTATGACCCAACACCATGACATCAGCTAGACATGGCTTTCTGCAGCTCTGATTTTAATGTATCTCAGCAGAACATTAATTTTGAAGCACCATTTAGGTCAGCTGTTGACTGGAGAGTGCAGAGCACAGTTTCCTTGTCAAAAGTTCTTAAGCAGAATCAGGAGAGGTGCTGGCATGTACCTGTCAGAAGGGCAAGACAAACCAGCATTTCAATTATCATCTTCCCTGAGATAAAACAGAATGATCATGGCTATTTTTAATTCCATTCAAAGCTGTGATTTAACAGGCTGATTGCACTTAACTGAGAGCTGGACCTGGGCACTGCATCTTGAAGTTTCCATTTGCTTTTACTCTAAGCCAGTTGACGTAACATTTTGTGATCCAACTGAATACATCAGGTGAAATCTCACAGTGTGCAGACTTCTGTTCCTTCTGAGTTTTTTGTAACAGCTACAGTTCTACCTATTTTGGAGCAAACGTATAGGAAATCCATACATGATGACTGAATATGGTAATAGCGAAGAGCTGTGATAGAGAATACCAGCTCATAATCATCAAGCTGGGAGCTCGCATCAGCCCAACACCGACCGGGAGGCTATCAAACCTATTGGCAGAGGATAATGCAGATTAAATGCAAATAAACACAAAATACAAATGAAAGACGAGAGCAGGCTTGTGTAATGAGGATGAGGAAGCCCAACAAGCTGAGTAGCATCTTTGCTCTTTAATGCCATATTCCAGAGACAAATATTACAGCTAATTTTTCCAAGAGGTCGTGCTTTTCTTCTGCATTTTTTCTTTAATAAAGAGCAAAACCATTGAATCATTTCCTTAGCTGAATGCACAGAACAAGACGTGCAGCAAAAGGACACCATTACTGTGATCGTAATCGTGATTTGGTAATCACAACTGATTTTCTTGCTCTAAGACAATCATCATCCACCATTTTGAAGGAAAATAGTGTGTGGCATAACTATACAGGAACTGTAATGAAGAAATCTCTGAGCCACAAAGCTAGAATCGTCTGGGTGTTCTTTCCACAGCTTTAGTGTGGGCCCCATATCAGGCATCTTATCTCCAAAAGGTACTTCTGCCTGTACACGAGACAACGTACCGGCCTCGCAGAGAAATTCAGCTCTGGCAGAAGTGGTTCCAGTGAAGTTCTGCCTGACCACACCAGAAGTGAATTTACTCACAGCTATTAATTTGGGGATTCAATCTGTGTACTGCGTCACAATGCTGCCAGAGCTTCCAGTGAGCCGATCTCCTTAGAGCAAAGGGTAAAATGAAGTGAGGTGTCAATCATTCATAAATCTCGGGTATTTATATATAAAGCTGGGTAGGACATCTGATGGCATATTACAAGTAGTTCCACTTATAGAAGGAAAAAAGGAATGAAATCCCTGTTGATGTTTTTTTTCTTTTGGTTTGGAAGAAGAAGTATTTTCATAAACATTCTGGAGACTTTGTAGTACGCGCTTTTGCAATGTTTCCTTTTTCTAGTGCTGAATGAAGACGCTCACTTCCAAAACCTCTAAGCACAGACAGGTTTGCCTATGACTTTTAAATTCAGATTTAGGTAAGGAAGTCCAATTTATACAAAGCTGGAGAGGTTTTGTTAATACCAAGCATATCTGAATATGCCTGTCTTTGTACCTTTGCAGGATTTCACGTTGCCTAATATGATGTTCGTCATGGTTTTAATTTTTCCTCAAAATGGCTCTCTTTTATGTCTGCTCTTTACCATCCTTGCCAGAGTCATCGAGCACAGGAAATTCAGTATCTACAAGATGCAGAAACCGCTTTCTTCCATGCACTCGTGTAATAGGTAATGGATGGTTTTAAGAAAGGATCTTTACTCTGTGCTTTACCTATCCATGTGTAGGATTTTGATTTCATTTGAAATGAAAGGCGTAAACCTCAGGTCTGAAAACTAATAGAATTTCTGCATTTACCTGCTGATCCATAGCCTTTAGGTTAGATTGTGTGTCAGCCAGCAGTCAGCTTGTTGAATGAAGCAATACTTTAAAACTAAAATGAAAAGATTTCTGTTATATGTAGCCTGACACCAGATATGAAGGCAGATTTCTGGTGGCTTATTATTGGAAATATTTTCCAGTGTGTCTGATAAGCAAGACTGAACAAGCCATAGGAAGTAGACCCAATCAGATAATGCTGACTTGCAGACCACAAAAAAGGGAAGAAATATATTTTGACTAAGTGCTATGCCTCCTCTTGTCAAGACTGAGGACAAGATGGGTAGTGTAGTGGCAAAGGGCACTGTACAGATCAAGGAATAAACCTGCTGGTTTGTAAGTGTGGCTCTTGCATCTAAGCCTATTTACTTGTATTTATTCGTTGTCTGTATTACAGAAGAGCTTGAGTGAGTCGGAGGTCTGGAGATGGGGCGTGTAAGAAGGACTGGAAGAACATCAGACTGAATCAGCTATTTATTTGTCAGCAATTCTCGGTATTTTGGGGGGACTTCAAAGGACTTTAAGATACAGATTTGTGAGGAGGGTCCCCACAGAGGATCAGTCACTGTATTCTGATCGTGCTCTCAGCCCATGCTCATCCTTCATGGAAACACATTTGAACACTGGGGTTAGTCAGAGAATGAGCAAACTCTCAGTATGGTTTGAATAGCATTAACGATGTTGCAGGATGGGGGACAAAGGAAGGTCTTATAGAAATGAGCTTGGAATGAATTCCCAAAGAACTGAAGCAAAAAGATTCCTTTGTTATTTCCACGCCTAGATATGAAGCGGTTACCACAGTTTCAGATATTTAACACAGCTTCATATTCTTTCATCTCTTCAGATTACATGTAGGTAATAGATTATTTCACGTGCAAACATAGTGCCACATTCATATTGCACGACAAACATGCACACTTTTATTCGTTGGCCTGAACTCCCTTTTTTTCTATTATTAACTGTTGCTGGAAGATTCCCTTAGTTCTATTTTTTGGTTTTTTTTAACAGCTCACCCCTTGGCTTTGTATCTTAAATGTCTCTGCTTGTGGGAAAAGGAATTTAATTGCATAAAACCTACTTTGCACTGATTTTTCCAAACAACTACTCTAAAGTTTTAAATGGATTGAGTGCCTCTCTAAGTATATTCACATTCATACATGTCTGGAGTAAACATGCCATCTGGGGCTCCTGCTTTATTTTTCTTATTGTATATTTGGAATTCAAAATAAGGTTTATTTTGTGAGAAAAAAATCAATAAATCATTTCAGTTGTCCCACACTTTGTATAACTAATTGTAATTGGTATAATGTCTTTGTTGGCAAGGGCTTATCAGGCCAAAAGCATGAAGAGGCAAAGAAAAAGCCTCATAAAGAATGATGATGTTTTGTAAAGCGAATTGTGACGCTATCTCTGGTTTTGTGTGTGATTGAACTCTTAATTTTTAGTCTGGTATTCCTTCCAGCAATGTAGCTACAAGTGGCTTTTTGGTGACACCAGGGGAAAGACAAAAGCTAATCTTGCATGTCCTGAGGATTTGAGACCCTATATTTCAAGTGGGTCTTTAATTAGACCTCAACCTTTTCTGTCCACAAAGTGCATCAGCAAGAGGTGCTCATCAGAAAGCCAGCTGCTGTGTAAACAGAGCAATGGAGAAGGCAGGGAAGTTTCAGTAGCTCAGAGGTTAGGATTGTTTGCTTCTTTCTAGATTGCTGGACAGAAATGAGTTAATTAAGAAAGCAGTGAAAGACCAGAGACATTTCTATGGAATAGAGAGGGTAAGCAAGCCCCTAATACTGATACTAAACAGTATGACCATACCTACGTGTGTGCGCGTGTCATTAAATTGTATGTCAAAAAAAAAAAAAAGTAAACACAAATATACTGTTCCTTTCTTACTTCAAGGAAAATTTAATCAGGAGAAAGTTGCAGTAGTAAAAGGGAAGGCAACATCTTTGTTAAATAGCAGTTCATCTTCAAAGCTTGACTGATGGGTTACATTATGGCCTCTTGCATTTGAATTAAAATTCAGACCCACAGAGGTTCTATTTTCATCTCTTTGTTTCCACACCAGAATAATTTGTCTGGATTTAAGATTTCATTTTTGCTAAAAATATTGGTGTTCCATAATCTAAAATTAGACTTTGGGTTTGTGCACATAGGCAGTGTAGAGAAGAAAACTGTGGCTCTGGATGCAGTTTCAGGGAATGGGGTTTTGTAACACAGTGCAGGATGGTAGGAAGTTTCTATGGAATGGATTAGAAGGTCTTGCATTTATTTTATTCCATTCTACCCGCTGTGCTCGGTGGAGAGACTTTCACATGCATATGAAGTTACTACCTATAGACATGCCTTAAGTGTAAGGGAGGAAATGCCCATACGCATCTGTTCCCTGTGAGACCTGGGGACAAGGATATGGATGTTCTCCAAAGCATCTGCTTCTCTTGTTGTCTGACAGTTAAGCTCATTGAGCCACACGTGGGTGTATAGTGCCTTGCACAGCTACTGTAATGTAAATAATCAGTGAGTAACTTAGCAAGAAATTAGGAAGTAATTTTAGAATACCTGGAAACGCTGTTAGGGACACTACAGCTGGGGAGAGACGAGTCATTGGTAGAGGGATGCATGCTGATGAAGGCCTTATCTGTGGGCTTTGAGTTCTCTTTTTCTAGTGAATGGTTTCTTTTCAGAAATGAAACTCCCCATGAATATTGGCTGGCCCTCCATAAGCTTTTTCTGGATGAGCACCATCCTGATGAAAAGCAAAGTTCTTGGATATATGTGAAATGAAGGGACAAAAATGTACCATCCTTCCCTTCCATATTAACGTCAAAGAGGCCGTGACCGAACTAACACAATGACTGCTGACTGTAGAAGATGTAAAAGGGTATCAGCTGATGTGCATCAGTGTGGTTTCTACCAGCCAAGTGTCTGCTCCAGTGTTCTCCCCACTGGAACAAAGTTAGGATACAACCTCATGCTAGCTACACTTTCATTTTCACCTTATCAGTAAAACAAAACACCTTTACAAAAGCCTCTGCTCACATCCCAACATCTTACACGCACAATGTGCACCTTTAGAAAACTGATTCGTATTTTTGCTTTAAACATAACCAAAAAAAGCTAATGGAAAATGTTTTTATGAAAAATGTAAGCTGCTTCCAGCCGAGGTTAGATGAAGTTCCTTCAGTATCTTGCCTTGACAAGGTAAAGGCTAATCAAGAAGTTTCTTCTATAGTCACCTACAATAGATTTCAGTAAAATATGCTACAAGGAGCAGTAAGTGCCCTTTAATACCAAAAGAAAAGGGTGGGAAAGCCTGCTTAATTAAATCTCTTCAGGGATCCTGGATTAACTGCAGCTCTCTTTAGTTTACATCATCCCTGGAGAAAAATGTGCAGACCCAGGACAGAAAATATTGATTTAAATGTAGATGCAGGGAAGAAGTGAGTGTTGTCTTTTTCCTTCCACTTGGCACACTTTAGAGGTTTGATTCATTTTTGGTTACAAAGGATGAAAATCTAAATCCTTCTCTACTCCCTTTCATGCTGTGTGAAAATGTTGAACCAATGCTCCGTAATCTGGGTGCAGCTACTGGTGAAGAGCACAGAAAGCTGCCCTTTAGATGCCCATGGCACGAGTTATGAAACCCGTGTCAAGGTTTCAGTTGTCATTCCCTTGGTCATGACCAACAGGAACTGTCTTTGACCTAGCATAGGCCAACGGGAAGTGGAGAACGGAGGGTAGGAGTACATCATGGTGCCAACAACTCACTTGTAGCTTGAGTACTGTCCACGCAGAGCAGATTTGGCATTACTTCCCATTTGCTTCAACCACTGCAAGCACTGGAACGAGAGCTATGCTGGCATAGACCAGAAGAGTTGCATTTCCTGATAACCTCAGCCTTTGTAAGGGTGGAGTGAATTTTTCTCCGGTGATTTTTGAAGAGAAAGATGGCTGTGTAAAGATGCCAACAGCTTAGCCCTCAAATCTGCTTATGTGAATTTAGTTTCCCCTTGTTGCAAACATAATTGCAGTGTCTGCAGAACCTCTTCTGACTTAAACATCCATTTGCTCATCAACGAAATCCAGGTAGAGATGTGTGGAGCCATAAGCATCTCTTTCTGCACAATACACCTCCAATGCTTCAAGGTTATTGGTAATCATGCATGAACTGCTCAACTTAGATCCAAGTGGCAACTGCAAACAGGGCACTTAAAAAGTTACTGTTACTTACCCCTCTGTGATTCTATGGTTCTGTGGTTCTATGAAAAGGCATCTTCTACTAGCACAGGCTGTGACCCAGACCACAATCTCTACTTAAAAAAGGGAAATAATTCTTGATTCAAGAGAAATCAAAAGAATATGTATTTCTGGAAATGGGAAGATTAGAGAAGAGAGTGAGGGGGAGAAGAAAAGATTGGGATTGGGATTTACTGTTCTGTAAACAGTTTGCACCAAGGGCACAATTTGTATCTGAAGACTCAGTGCAAGCTGCAGAAGCCCAATAGCTGTAAAAAAAAGATTTAGCTAGCAACTCTTGTTATCTATGGGTGATGCCATTCGACTTGAAAAGATTAGCACAGGTTTTCTTTCACAAGAATCACCTCAAAATAATACATATTTATCTCTATCTCAGCCTGTATCGACTGGAAGACAAGGTTTACAATTCTAATTCTTTAGTCTTGTTTCTTTCCTGTGTGCTTGCAGCAAGCTGGACCTCTATGATTACTCTTGATAAACAGGAATTCTCCTTTTCTTCACTGAGTTCAGCAGCACAGACATCTGAAGGAGCTCTCTCTGCCTGAATGAAATAGCTTCCTTCTCTTGTTGCCCGAGTTCACAACTAAGCTGAGATGCATCAAAGTCAGGTCAAGAAATCAGAAATAAGGAATCTACAGAAGCCTGGGCAGCAGAAGTCAATTTCTTTAAGCTGCCTTGTTTTTTTTTTTTCCCCTCTTTGTTTCACGTTTCCATGCGGATATTGAAGAGATCAGAGAAAGAGAAAAAAGAAATAAAAAACACGTACACAACACAAAGATTGGAACAACAGGCATAAATTACATACCCAAGCAGATGCTGTGTGGATTTCAGTAATTGCCCTGACAGATTCTTCCATATTTCTCGTATTGTTTTTGCCTGTCTTGCCAAAAATTGTAAACAGTAAGTCAAATAGTTGTTTTTGTTTGTTTTTAAATTAGATGCAGTTAAATTCAAAGCCATCGTTTTTCCGTTCCCTTTTGTGATTTTGCAGAAGTGTCTTTCCTGTCATTTTTTTAAGGCAATTTTGACATGGAGTTTATAAATTGTTACATGTTTTTTTTTAAGTCAGATGGTGAGGGGCGATTCTCATGGGCTAGTTTGTGACCTAGGACTAGCTTTTACTGCAGGTTTGCAGCAAATTCAACTGAAATGGACTCTCATCCTCTGTGTTCCATTGATGCAGGTTTAATATAGATAGAAAAGCTAGATTGCAGGAGATTAATTGGATAGTATGCCACCTGACTGCAGAATATTTTTGGGATACACAGTAAGGATGCTAGTAAGTAAGTTTTTGAGGTGGCAGGAGTGCATCAGTGCTCCGTTCCCAGGTACATCTTGCTGGGCACAGCCACTGTCTGAATCTGGAATGTGCTGTTCATAATGCATTCCACTTGTTTAAGCTTTGCATAAAACCATACATGATGGATAATAAAACATCTGTCCTTATATAAATGTTTCACTTTTCAGAATGACCTGAAGCACCATGTGAGCTTATGAATGTGTGAGGCAGCCTGCTCACTGCTGGAGGGGCAGGGGTGTTTATTATTAGATGTCCTGCCTCATTACGGAATGCAGAGCAAGCGCACGCGTGCACATACACACGTACAGAAGAATGAGTAATAATGATAAACAACTGCCCAACAGGTATCTTTATAATGCAGAAATAGCAGCCATTTCTACCAGGTGAAATCAATTCTCTCTGCTTGCGTCGTCATTGCTCTTCTCGTGCTTTTTTTTTCTGCAGAAAGTGTATAATGAAATATTAACAACAAAGCACCAAGTCTTACAGAAAACAAAATTAAATCTGGGCTAGTGCTAATACTCTTCAGCATTTAGAGTCTTACCCTTCCCCTGGACCAAATGTGCTTCCTTTTTTCCTCTCAAGAAAACAGCTTTCTGGCATGAGAAGTCTATGTACTCCTCAAAGCAGAGGTGCTAGGAAAATGAGGCTTGCTGTTCTCTCAGAGGTGGGGGCATTCTTCTGCCAGCTCATTCTAATCTGTTATTTACAAGTATACTTTTGATATGAAGAGGAAGGCATAGACCAAACCTGGGACTTTGAGAATGTGGGTGTTCAATCTGGCAAAGAGGAAGAGCTGTTTGGCAGCGGTATTCAGAGGTGCTTCCTCAGAAAAGAAGAGAAATCTCAGTCAACGTAGGTACGATGGTAGCATGAATTTGGTTAGTATAGAATTAAGTAATGGATCACCGGTGTGTGCTGGTGGGTACATTTTCCATACTTTTAGTTGTAATGAAACATACCGTTATTTATCGATGCAATAACCCAGGGTGTAAAAACGCTGGTAGTCTTTAGCGAGGGAGAGCAGAGGGGACATGGAACCACTACCCCCATTGCTGAGGGTTACTCAGAGATGAGGCTGGCACAGGGGGAGTGGCAGAGAGCCAGGCAAGCCCCAAGTGTATGGATCCCCTTCCAGAAGACTAGCGGTGTCTTGATGTAGGGGGGACACAAGTATCTACCTGAACACAGCCTAAGCTGATCTTGACACAGTTCTTGGAAATCTTTCTATTTCTTTGGAATTATTTTTACACACCTCTTAGCATGTTGGAAAGACAGCTCACATTATGAAGCCTCCACTCTGTGGATTACAGGGCTCTTAGTTCGTTTAGACCAATACCCTAATTAATAGTTATTTATTAATCAAGGAGCCTGACAAGCTGCTGCAAATAAAGCTGCTGGTGATTCAATAGTTGGTGAGAGGGTCATCTGAGGATTAGAGTCTATAAACACCCTTCAGGAAAAGATAAAAATTTTTTGTCAATTAATTGGCCTGGAGAATCTTGTCATTTCAATCTCTCATTGTTGAATTTCATTTTACTGCAGTATTTTGAAATGAAGCAAAAAAGGAAAAGTGTCTAGTTAATGCTTTTGGCAAGCTCTCTGTTACTTAATAGCTTCTTGAAGCCCTAAATTTCTTCATTCTTCATCTTAATTAACCCTCTTAATTGACCTTCTGTGCTTTCTAATTTCTTCTAGTAAAGAATTAAAAAACAGGCTTCTAAATTCTTTTCTGCAGTCAGATTGACACGAAAATGCTGGTCTGCTGATCATCTCCACCTTAACAATGTGTTTTACTTTTTTACCACTGAAGTCCCCACTGGAAATTACAGTCCATTGAACCACAGAGCTAGAATTGATTCTGCACGTAAAAAATCCTGGATCAATTGAAGAAAGAAAAGAACATCCTGGAATTCTACAGTAAAATTCAAACTCAAGTGACAACAAAACTTTTACTCAGTTTGAACTCACCTGCCCTTAGTCATTATGAAAATATCTGGTGTTCCTCCATTGTCCCTGATAAGAGAAAGAACTAGGTTTTTCTTCATTTAGCCTACATCAAAGCATGGTTATAGATGTCTAGGAAGATTAATTTCAGTCACCAGCATTTCTTATGGGGCCTCTATCCCATCTTCTTTGTATCAATTTCTTATGCTTTTTATAGAATATAGGAAATCTAAGGCTAAAGAGCCCTGTCTATGTGCTTTTACTTGTAATTTTTTTTTTTATTACAGTTTTATGTATCACACATTACAATTCTAGCAATCCTAAACGTATTTTTTCACCATTTCCTTCAAAAAGGTAGAAGGTAAGTCTCGTTTTGAAGGTGTGAGAAACTATAGTCAGTTCTTTCTACTGGAGTTTATGGAAAGCATTACTAAAAATGCAAATTCTCTGTTTTGAGACTTGAAACTTGCAAATAACTATTAATCTTGGAGCTTACTTTTATATTCTGAGATGAAAGAATGGCATTTTAAGCACTTAAACCTTCAATAAGAGCAAGATAGGCAAGCATATATTTTGTTTCAAGCATCTTAATTAAGTTGATTCCATTGCTCTTTTCATGGTTTTGCCTACGTGCTTTTCGGAAATGCTGGATGGTATTTAGCAGAATGAATTACATCCTGATAAATAAGGTTTCTTTAAGGATCCGAATAATGTAGGAAGTATGCAAAATAAGCTTTCATTTTCCAGATAAACAGACAAAGTAACTTGTTGTGAGCATTGGCTTTTTATTGCTGCAGCCAGCTGTAAATCAGGGCTTGAAAGCCCAACCATCTTTTCAAATGCACTTCTTGAAAAATGATGCATTAATTTCTCCTGAGCTGTTGAGACGATTTCTTGCCTAGGTCTGGTGTCCCAATCATTTTGGGGTATGAAAAAAAGTCACTGTGAGCGGCAGGGAACACTTTTGGATTTGCTGCTCACACATTTATCTCAGTAGATTTACCTATAGTAGTTCTACGGATGATGTTTAACAAACTCTTGTTTTCCTTATTTTGGGATTCATGTCCTCCTTCCCTCGGATTTGAGCAGTAGCATAGCCTCGTGCTACCCAGAAATGGACAATTTTGTTCTTTTCAGTGTGTGAAATTTGAAATTTGAATGCAGTTACAGTAACAAGAGAAACTCTTCCTAATGAGTCTCAAAAAGCCCTGGCCAAAAACCACGTAAAACTCTCCTGTAGAGAGAGAAATTGAGTGCACAGTGTTAGCATAATAGCAAGGGCTGAGACATTGCTTTGCACTACGGTTTTATGGGATGATATTTTAAAAGGTATTCAGAGATTTATGACTTTTTCGGGACAGCTAAAATTGTTTTCACATTCCTAATATTGCTTTCATTAGAATGTTGAAAGTATGCTTACGGTATCAGATTGAGTTCGAAGGTGTTACCAAATCATCCAGAATCCCCACTGCTTAAGTATCTGCCCTTGCATCCCTATGTATCTTCACAGGACAAAATGGGAGGAATGCAAGTGCTTTGTTTTAAAGTACATAATCTGTATTCTGTCAGGTACTTCATCTCCCAGGGAGGGTATCTGGGAACTCACTCTGCTGTTTTTATTTATCCTGCCAGTGTAGTGTATAGATGAGAGGACTGAGGTCCAATGGTGTTAAAACAAGACATGAAATATTGATTAATTCTATTTTTAAATTCCTTTGCCTCCTGAGTACAACAAATTTCAGATGCTAGTGTCAATATAGTACTCTCCAATAAACCTCCATTATCAGAAAGGTCCTGATATTCATGGTGTTCTTATAAATAGTTATTATGATTCAGAATGGCTTTAAAAGCTCAAGGCTGATGTTCTTCTGGTGCAAGAGCAGAAAGCAATGCAGCTTTTCATCACGGCAGAATGTTACTCTGAAATATAACATGAGTTGGATTGGGAATTCTCTTTGGTAGACAGTAGCAGAACATTCTGTTTGAAGAAATTAAGATTCTAATGAGACTATAGATAAACAGCCAGAGTTTTGTGGCTATAAAGGTGTCAAGAAGGACAGTTATGGTTGGTGTCCACCTAATGAAACACCAGTTTGTGACACCCTGCCTTTTGTTCCCTCTTGCCATTCTTCAGTGCTAAGTTAGCCCTTTATTTATCATTTCCAGAACGGTCCTTTTACAAAAGCAGCTACATATATATACTTAGGACTTTCCCCAAGGGAAAGGACAGTTCAGGAAACTTAGGCATAGAAGTTCACACCAGCTAACCCACAAAGGATGATAGGTGTGGCAAGGAAGAGAAAATATAACCCAATTACTTGCAGTGTTCTTGAGTACAGTAAAACTCTCTGGGAATTAAGGTAATTTGTTTTTCACTAAAAACCCCAGGATTTGTTTAAACTGGAGTGTACCAGACTTTCTTTAGGAATATAAAGGTCTTGGAGCTTTTCTACTATCCATAATAAAATATATTCATTGGAGAAGGAATCTGAACCTCAGTTCTGTATGTGTCAGGTAAATGTCATTATAAAGGTTGTACAAGCACTTTTTTACCCATCATCTTAATTAGTATTTGATCAAACTTCAGCAAGAAAGAGCAAGGAAGTAACACAGAATCTGAGCCCAAACCCTCTGTTTGGCTGATCTACCTGAGAGGCAGGAGACTGTAGTAGATTCTTGCCCTGAACCAGGAAGAAACACCTGAGTTTGCTTCCTCTGTCTCACAGGACGGTTGGGGTTTATAGGCCGGATAAGAAGCACTATGGTTTTGGTTTTGTTTTTTTTCCACATGAAAGCTTTATTCCTACCCCAGGATGAAAATGTTTTCACAAGATTTTGTTGATGGGGATAACTGAGTCACACATAGGTCTGCTTGGGGATTTTTGCAGCAAAACCTAATTGTGTGCAAACTTTAGGCTATTTTAACTTATGATGGAGAACATACTGCTCCCTGCTGTACCCAAAAGCTAAGACCTAAAAGATGTGACATGAAGGTAAATGATCCACTACTCTCACATTCTCTCAAACGGAACCAACACTGGGGCTCTCCTGAGATGGTTTTGTACCTTATGTGCTATCTTTCTTTGGAAATTGGACAAGTTATTTATAATATTAAATATTTTCACTGATTTCAGTCAAACTGAAAACAATAAGTGCACAAGGTTAGCATCCACCAGTTTGTAAGCAGTGAGGACTAAGTGTGTTCTTATTACTTATGAGGCTTTAAAGCAGTTAAGTCTTGCTTGCCCAGGTTACATGGCTAGTCCCAGTCTTGCACTGGTAATGCTTGTGTGAGTAAAGTGAACAGGATTTGGTCTGTAATTAACAATGCATACGTTTGCTCACATAGCCAATGTGTGAATCAAATCCTTCCACGTGTGATTTGTTCACGTTCGTGCAGGTTGGAGTACACTTTGTTATACTTTTGGAGTATAACAAAGGTTATCAGTCTGAGCACTGTCCTCTTGTGTTTTTCTGTCTGCTGTGTTAGCTTACAGAATGGCAACACACACTTAGGTAAAGGGATATGGACAGGACTTTGGTTTCCAAAGCCTTCTATTAGATAGTTTTCTACCCAAATGTCTTGAAAAGTTTGATTAAGATGTGAATTTTCAAGCTGAGAATAGCCCACTGCGGATTAAGGCTTTTCTTGTGGGAGGGGATGGTACACATTCACACGCACGCAGCGCAAACACTGCCAGTAGCTTGCTTTTTGGTGAACTATGTCTCATTTTATACACTCTACTAATTGCTGTCTTTCAGATGTAAAAATAAATTATCTTCTGTCTTAAGAGAGATGCATTGTTTGACTTCACATATTTAAGATGGTATTTTTTCTGTGGACAATAGCTTGAGGCCCCAAGCTGGAAGAATGAGAGTATATCTATAAATAATTCAAAATAATTGTATGGTTTTGACAGAATGTCAAGTTGCTTAATGCCTTTTGTCACAGGTGGTAGATTATATTTCTTTGATAAAGTGTTGATAATTTCTCATTGCAATTTGTTTTCTCTATGTTGTATTTTTACAGAGTCCAGTCAGGTTCATACCTCAGTACGGGTTGGTTTACCTTAATTTTGGCTATGGATGCCTGCTATGGAATTCACGTCTATGGGATGATAAATGACACCTACTGCAAGTAAGATCACAGGAAATTATTTTCATGCATCTACAATTCTGAGGTCTTGTCAAAATTTCACAATTGATTTTAATATCATAAATCCAAATAATGGATCAGGCAGTCATTGCCCAGTGTTTTGCATCGATGTGACACTATTGTCTGCATATTTAGTCCCAAAACGGCATTTGTGGTTGATAAAATAAAAATATTTACAAAATCTAACATCAGATGTCACAAGGAACTATTTTTAATCAAAGATCTTCTGCAGTTTCTGAAGAAACTGGCAACAAAGTATGTTGATACTCTTGACAACATGTACTTACTCCTAGTGCTAAAACAAATCTATGTAGGAAACACTAATATAATAGTTCTCTGAATACCAAATACGCCTGGAACTGAGAGAAAGTGATTAGCCCAGGATACCTGAAATTACATTTCACCACCATTGAGCAACTTGCTTGAACTTTCTAGGTTATATATTGCTTCCTTGGAGTAGTAGGGGGTTTCTAATTAGATAATAAAACAAGTCCTGCGAGCTTTATCACAGTAAACTGACATAAATTCCAAGCAACTATTGTTAGTGACCTCAGAGTGACAATGGATTAATCCTACTGTCAGAATTATAACTCTAAACACAATTTTTAAAAGTTCAGGTTAAATGCTTTAATCTACAGGGTATGATAGTAAAATGCAAAATGAACTATTTCTCATTCAGAAAAGCAGGGAATGTCATAAACAACGTATGATACTAGTGCAAATGTATTCTTCTGTACCTAGGCTGCATGTAAACGGTCCAGTGGGTCCTCAGCCCCTAAAGCCTTTGCATAGACCCTCACTCCACAGCCTGTGTTACTCCAGTGTGGGACTCATTCCTGGCAGACCCTAAAAAAACCCAACCAAACAAACCCAGGCATTTGAGTCAGAGCTGTTTAATTAGGGTATCTTAACATTAGAGGCTGACTTTTTAGAACTTGCAGATCTCACTGAGTGAGTCATCCAGATGGAATGAACATATGTTGTTCTTTGTTTATGAAAACACACTAGGTGCCCCGAGATGTGGGGTGACAGGACTAACATTGTCCTCACAGAGTTCAGCAAAGCTGGCATGGCAACGTCCTGATGTAAAACCAGTAAACAGCTTAATGGTACTTGAGTCTGTTGGCATCAGAGAAGGATGGGCTTCCTTAAAGCTTCAATTCCGACTGCATTATGTACCTACAATGTACATTATTCTTATAACTACCTTATTCAGGCAGTTCAAGAACAAGTTTCAAGAGTTGGGACTATCCAATGAGAAGTCTTTGCTTAGGAATGGAGCCTTATGGACTGAGCCAGCCCATCAGCTTCTTACTGACCGATCAGATCAGTTTGTGGTGAAAGATGCACTCAGCTTCATTTTCTATAGGAAATTTCATAGAAATCATGTGGTAATGAAAGCCCTTATACAATTTAGCAAAGGAGCTCAGGTGCTGGTGCGTGGAAAGGATTTCATGTAATTTTGGTGCTGTATATATTCATGTTTTTCTTGGAAACAATACTTTAATGTATGGTTTGTTTTTTTTCCCTAGGTCAGAAGGCTTTCGGAAAGTTCCCTACCACTACTACGAGCCAGGAAGAGATGAGTGTGAAGAATACTTTCTGCATGAAAATGCTCCATATGGAGGCCATAGGTTTATCACGGAAAAGAAAGTATTTGCTAAATGGGCCAAGAAACACACAATAATATTTACACATCCCAACTGGACAGAGTCTTGATACTGGTTTTCTTAACTCTCCCTTAACAGCGCATTACAAAAATATCTCAGTTTACAATAATTTTGCTTACACTTGGCTGGCCTTTCTCAGCCTATGTAACACTAAACTAAACACTAGGAGACAAAGAGGGTGATGGTTCAGCTGTTAAGCAAAATTTATCATCTGTGGAAGGCAGACAAATTGCTTGTTATTTCTTAGGGTTTTACTCCACACAATGCACTTTATTCTTCAACTGGATTTTACTTCAAGGCAGTAGCAGTTAAAGACAGGTGAGAGTTCCTGTATATACAGGTGCACACAGAGAACATGGTGGTACTTTAGAACTTGTCTATCACCTCAGTTAATTAAAATTAGTATTTGCAGCTCATTTGCAGCACTAGTTCCAATTGTGGTTATTAGAAATTTTCCACAAAAAGAAATATGAGAAAAAATATAATCCTCCAAAGTCTGAGTAAATTTTAAGAACCACCTGAACAGACTGATACGTGTGAGCACTTGCATATAGAGAGAAAAATTAGAGATGAGCCAAACATGGTTCTTGAACTGTAGGCAGCTCTTGCATGGGAAGATAGTATTTACTCGAGGCCTCCAATTAATGCATAACTTCTGGAACGCAGCTTCCTTCCACCCTGCTCAGGCTGCACCACCTCTGATGATGTGTTCTGTACTTTTTGAGGCTGTTGTCTGACAGTTTAGCTCCAGCAGCATGGCATTCAGCAAAGATTGTGTTTCACAGCCCCTGCTGAACCTTTGGCTGCTGTCGGTACCCAAGCTGGTTAAAGCTGTCTCATGAACATCTCCACTTACTCCACTTGTGCCTTTGAGTTTCTCCAGCACTCAGACACTAGTATTTTAACACTGCTTCCCATGCAGCCATCATACTTTAAGTCTCCAGTTTCTCTGTCTTTAAAAATGGGATATTATCTACCTACCTCACAAGGGAGTTGCGAGGATTAATTTAAGTCCATAAAGCACTTCCCTGATGAGGAATGCTACAGAGCATTTATTCTTAACACAAAAACAACAGTACCTGTTATTTATTCTTGTCTGTTGGGTGTTTGAAGAAAGTGACAGCATGTCTGGATCCGATGGTGAATTGTTCTGTGCATCTGCTTTCCTACTGAGAATAATTTGTAATACTGAGCTCTCTCAGCTTGCATTGCTTCAGATGGAGTTGAAAGAACTCACCACCTCGCAGTAATATCTGCACATCAAGAGGCAGTTCAAGAATTTTAAAATAGACTCATCTCTAGTTGAAATGTGTATTTGCAAGCTTACTCTCATGGAAAGTTTTCAACTGCATCAAGCTCATTTGTAACATGACCGCAATTCAACTACACATGTGAGTTTTATTTAATCTGTATTTAAATGAATGCTTTAAGTTTAGAATGTGTCCTACAAATATTTTAACATCTGGAATGTCAGATTCAACACTGTAATAGCCAATACTGTGAACACTTGAAAGAATTATGTGTGGAACGTGACACACAGGGTTTACTCACACTACTTAAACATTAACCAACAGGAAACTTTGTATGCTTTTGTAAATCATGAAAAGGGGAAAGGAAAAAGCTATTTTTACATGTAAGTATTTGTATACTGACTATTTCCTATTGTATATTTGTATATATAAATCTATATTTTATATGTTCATGGCATATATATTCTCTCATCAGCAGTTGCAACTCTTAGGATGGGGAGCAAATCTCTTCACCGGTGTTCCTTCTGATCATTTGTTTCTTCTTCCTGTTGGTAGGTGATGCCAGGGTGTCATCTCTCTTGCCCCTTCTATTTTCCATTGTAAATGCAGCTTTCTGGTTTTATTTTTAATATAGCTCAGCTTTCACTGCTTGCTTTAGTGCTGTGAGTGTTCATGCTGGTTGCCAGACAAAGGCTAGGGCCGTACTTTTGGTCCTGGATACACATCTATATTCAAATACCGGCTCTGTCCCTGACTTCTTGCATGGCTTTGATGTCTCACCTTCTTGTTTGGAAAAAGAACAATAGTATTCTCCTACTCCCTGCCCTGACTGACTCTCTTGTAAGCTCTTGAGGCAGATATTCTCCTTTGCAATGTATCTGTATCATGCCTTGCAAACGTGGTGCCCAAAGTGTCTGAAGGCTACAGGCAGTGCTATAATATACAAATAACGTAAATGCGGCTGCTTCTGGTCCCAGGAGTTTAAAATCAATTGCAGGCGAATATAGCATGGGATGAATTCAAGAGGGGGAGGGGTCGTGGATGAGGAGAAGTTGTAGCAGCAAAAGACAGTGACCTAGATTTACTGCCATATGCACATGCAGCTTTTTGGTTCAGATGGATGGCTGGATAGATGGAAAGCTAATAAAAAAAACCTGTAATGCAGGATTTGAAGAATGCAGGACAGTCAGAACTAGGGAGACTGTTCCACACATATTGTAGAGGGCAGCCTGGGAAAACCTATAGCTCCCTTGTGGGAAGAGGAGCTGAAAAGGAGAACAGCAGTCAAGTTGAACTTGTATTTGGAGGGTCTTTGAGGTTAATAGAAAGTTACTATGAAAGGGTCGCACGTGGAAGGGCAGTTGGGCTGGACAGGCTTACATGAGAAGCATCCTCATGAAGCTCAGTCTTACCCCCCAGCGAACAGAGCATAAGGATTCTGCCTGACTTGTGTCCACATGCAAGGCAGTTTTTAAGCCTGAGAAAGTTTTTAGGCTAATTAAGACTTGCCAAATCACCGTAAATCTGTTGTAAAATATGTGTTTCCTACTGAAGCTCCTTGTAGAGTTCTCGCCTGCTGTAGGTAACAGCATCTCACGCAAAGGCTAGCTAAGAAAAATACAGCTCTAAGAACAGCTAAATGTACAGCAAAATTGAGAACATCATTAGAGTGCAGTTGTCACTAAGTAAAAGTGTTGCTCTCTGCTTGAATTTGCACTAAGAGCAGATCCACTTTTGGAAACATTGCAGCAGGCTTCATTCACACTAGAGTAAATGAACATCAGTTCCCTTATTTAAATGAGATGTCTTTAGCATAAAATAAACACATATTTGCATGATTTTTCTTATATGAGTAAGGAACTGTGACCACCGTGTTAAAAATGATTTGACAAAGGAATTACTTTGTTGAAATCTGTTGAAAATCAGCACTGCAGTACTGAAGAAAGACTCTTAGTACTTGGCTGTGTAGAAAGAGACCTTGATGATTCACCTTCTGAGAGCAGTTAAGGCACCAGCTGAGAATCATTTATTAATTCTTTAAAATAAAGCCTACTACAGTTTACCTGAATGTAATCAGGTCCTAATTGCTTATTCATTCAAGCAGTCCTATTTTAATCAACTACTCATGTGGATAAAACAAGCAAGGAGTTTACCTGAGGTTTTCAGAGTAGGTCTTCACATTGCTGTTAATAGAGGAATACTCACAAATAATTTGGCATTGGTCAGCTAAGTAGTCACCGAATGTTTTCTTTCATAATTTAGATTTTAAAAGTACACTTTCTGAAGGGAAAAAAAACCCAAGCATTTATTGTTCAGCTTGCTGTAGGCTTGGTTTTAATAAATGTTTAAATTTTAATAGGCCTTAGGTTTTATGTTGTATTACCTTCTGATTTAATCTTTTTTCACAGGAAAAGAAAAAGTTTTAAATAGGATTAGAAATTTTCCTAAGTAAAAAAAAAAAACAAACCAAACATTTTTTTACCAGCTAGCTAATAATTTACAGGTAATTAACTGAATAACATAAAAAAAAAAAAATTGGTTTTGTTTTTCCAAACAGACATAGCAGATATTATCCAAACCTTTTCATCTTCACTAGATGTCCAGATCACGTCCCTCTGCTTATACCACGGCCTCTTCACAGAATGAAAAAACTAGTGTATGTATCCAGCCAAATTCCCCTTCCATCTGGGCTGGGAGGCTCCATCTGCAGACTCCTCTTGTCAGTTACATCAGTAAGTGGGAAGGACTGAGGAAGAGTTCTACTTCTGAGCAGATGGTGTTCCAACTTCTAAAAATGCCCCCAAAGTGCTTTGGGAGAGGAGTACCCATTGATCTCTCCTGGAAATACTTTGCCAAAGTATTCTGTGTCTTCAAATGCCTTTAGCTCCTTTGTAGAACACCAGGGATGGAAGAAGTCAGCCTGACGCAAATTATCTCTGATAATCTCAAATTAAGGAATCTCTGAGAACTCAATTCAAACCAAATGGAAATCACTTAGGCAAGTTCATGAATACAAGCACCCATCCCAGTAAGCTCTTTGCCCTCCTGGGTGCTAAGGTAAGCAGTGCTTTGTCTGAGAACACATATACACATAGTGCATCACATAGTGAGTGAGGAGGAGCCCATCTTCCACTTGGAGGTCTGATGCAGATGGTCTTTCTTCGTGGGCTGGACAAATGTAGGACCCCACACAAAGATAGCTGGCAGCAGATTACAGATGCTCAACCAGAGGACGTGTCCAGGTAAGTAAGGATTAAATAAGTAATCACTTGAGAATTATAACTGGAAGGTACCTTCGTGCATAGAAAATCAGAAGCGCTTTACATATTCATGCTTATGTTTTGCTGACTCTTTTTTTCTGTGTGTTATCTCAGAGATAGCATATGTCTTTAGTTTTGCTTGGGTAAGCCTGGGGTTTGTTTATGATGGACCTTAGCACACCCACAAGAGTGCAGCTCTGGGCTAGTGCCAGAGAGTCACACGGGAGTTGTCTGTGGGCATTGTGATGTACTGGCTAGAACAGAGAGTTGTGTATTTACTGGAGAGGGCCTGTTTTTCCTGGACAGGCATGGTTCTCTTGAGGAGAAGGTGTTTCATGTTCAGCAAATGCATCCCATTCTGTTTGTTCCTACTTTCCTGAAAGGATACAGAGGAATGGAATGTGATTTAACCACGGGAGAGTGAAGAATGATATGATAAATAGCCAACTATCAGATGAATAGATATTTTTTCTGGCTATTCCTTTGATATAGAGCTAATGGCAGAAAAAAAAGCAAGCTGTTTGTAAACTTTCTATTGCATAATCTCTACAAGTCTCATGTGTCTGCTCCGGACTAGAGACCATTAGGCAAAACCTCCAGAAAGGAGCTGAAAGTGACTTATGCAGCCCTTGAGCTGCACAAAGTCTGCCCCATCCTCCCTTCTGTGGGGCCAGGGCAGGGCTGTTGCTCACCAGGGGGTGAGGAGTGATGGGTGTCATGGTGAGGACTCTGCCTCAGGTCACCAGTGTGACCTTGCTTGGAGCACAGGTGCTGAGCTCAGTTTCTTTGAATGTGGTAGGAAAGACATCACTGCGTTTTGTTGCTGTTTGCGTGATTAACTTGCAAACAAGTCACCATTTTGTGGGTGTCTTAAACAGCTGATTTTGCCTCTTTTTTTGCTTTGCTTCCTGTTATTTCTGTGAATTCCTCAAGATATGCAGCTGTCAGCATCTGCCGTTGCTGTTCTGATTTACTAGCGATAAAGACTGTAAAGTTGAACTAATGCATGTTCTTACCATGTATTATGCATGATGGCATGCTACACGTTTCATTTCTGCACTCTAAGAAATAATGGAAGTTGTGTGTAAAGTTAGTTTAAACAGCAGAAACGGTGCTTTTTCTTTCTCTCCTGTCATGTGTGGCCCAGAGCACTTTGCCGGAGTCCTGTAAGTGCCATTAGCAGCTGGCAGCAAATAAATTGTTGAAACCAGTCAGGAAGTATTTACTAAGTTTGACATTTTAAACTGGAATATCAGAAATAGTTAAACTTGCTTTTGTGACCCTACTCTAGTGCTCACAGTCACAACTCTTATGTTCAGTGATAGGGAATTTCACAGATGAGTGCAGCATTGGGGCTGACTTTACTAACATGGATAGTGTCAAGTGATCACAAATGTTTGATATTTATGGGAGGATCTTTTCAACAGGAATTGCACGTCTATAAGATTGGCTAAGATGCCTGTATTTTGTTCATATTGTTGTTGCTGAAAATAGTATTTCTGAGGATGGCCAGAGGAAAAAAACTGTGTGCTCACTGCAATTTTGGCTGTTGATCTCTATCCTCCTAACAGATGGACACACACACACACATCTGCAAACAAAGGCAGTGTCTATAGGGAAAGCCTTTTTGTCCAGTTAGTAGCAAGCAAGAACAAATAAGACTAATTTATGTGGTAAATATAACTTAAAGTACTCATAGATTCATGCTTATTCTGTATATTCCCAAAGCCCATGTCTACATTAGCAAGGAATTAGCTCAGCTGGATCAGATCTGTAGCCAGAAACTGTTGGTGCTAAGGAGCTGATCTCCACACCAGGCACACGCTCTGGTTTGGTGCCATGGGCTGAATGCCACTAGGGGTTGGAGCACATCTTTTAGTTTCCTCCAGAAGGTATCCAGTTCACATCCTCAGGAACACTCCATTATGCACACTTGTTAAGTGAGGCCACTGGACTGGACTGCCCAACAGGAAAGTGAAATTCCTGTTAGCCTATCTTTTGTCCCCCCAGGCTTCCCATGAGTATTTTATTTTTTTCAGAGGTATTCTTTCACATCTGAGATCTGATTCCCCTCGTCAGATCATGGGAATCGAGGGCTCCTCCTAAAATTAGCATCCAAATGTGCTCCGAAATTGAGGAATGTGGTACTGTACCAAAGTGATCCAGCATGCGTAGGGCATGGACATTTCTTAGCTTGGTGAAGAGTTAACTGTGATTCCACTTGTGGATGTGATTTTCTCATGAAGCTGCTGGATGCCTGCTAATGCATGCATTGTTTTTATACACTGCATCACACATAAAAATTCCCTTCATCATTTCCCCCGGGGTGTTTTTGTTCTTGTGGCCTTCCAGTTGTATCTGTATATGTGTGCATATGTGCATGTATATACAGTGTACAAGCCTTCTCCTGTTCTTAGACTGTTGCTATTCTGTGCCACTAACAAACTTCCTTAGAAAGTTCCTGTTATTTATTACGATGTATTCTTTGGTTGTCTTATTGTAACTCTGACAAGTGTATTCTTAGTAGATATCACTGTAGGCTTAGAAAACTATCATCGTACTTATTTTAGGTGTTCTGCCACGTATTTTCTTGGTGTATGCTGCTTAGATTTTGCTCCCATTTGGATAATGTGCTTCTGTGTACTTGCAAAATTGTGCCTGGGTTATTTTAAAATATGAATAAATGTATATGATTTTCCAATTGTCTGACATAATTTATGCATGATTTTGTGCTAAAAACTTTTATTCTTGTTTATGTATGTGCCACTATAATAATACCTGACAGTTCACTGAACTCAAGGAAACAAAGATCCCTGTTCTGGAAAGTTTTACAACCTGCTGTACCCAAATGTAAACTGTGCCTAAATTATTTCTGAATTTGTTTTAGAGACATTTGAAGGCATCTATCCTAAACGTATCTGTAATGTTGGGTAAACCCAGCCGCAAAACCTTCACTTACAATAACTAATGCTTTTATTTCTGTGTGTTTAAAACACACATTGTGTCTCATGTGCACAGGGAATTGGAGGTTTGTAGGGAAGGTGCACTGGCTGCTATCCACAAAGGTACATCCTTCAAGCACCCTCAGAAGTCAAGTCATAGAAACCCCCGGGAGTGGACATTCAGCACGTGCTTGAGAGAGCTGTGGGCTGCGGGAGACAGCTCATGAAAAGGTGTGACCCTCTGCTTGCAGCTACAGTGTTGAAAAGAGGTTGAGGAGGACTTTGATAAGTTCTCTTCCATCATTTAGTGGGGCCCATGATGCTAAGAGAGGAAAGGAACTAGAACTCCTCTAACTAGCCTTTAGTTTTCCTGCTTTATTGCTCAGCTAAGAACATGATTAAAAAGCCTCAGGCTCCAATGTGTAAATTTTAACTTGGTCTGTATGTGCAAAATTAAACACACAAAGACTTGTGGAGGGACTGGGGATTCCAGGTGTGTTTGTCAGCACCGGCACATTTAATGCAGCAACTGTTACCATCTAACTTGGGGCCAGATTCTGGTACTCAGGTACTCGTGGTACAGAGATTTGTTTCCTTTATGAACCGGGCTATTTTGTCAGCCCCTGTGATGAGGGGAAGGCAAAAGAAAATTTCTGTGGTAAGACAGAAACTAAATAAAGGGAAGATATGCATTTCACATGCTCAGCTTTGAGGGTCCTTCAAATTTGATGTGCTGCCAAGGGGCTTGTTAAGAATTTGTGTGTTATTTTTCAGGCATACTCTCCGAATATACCGTAATGTTCCCTTCAGAACCATTACAGTGTGAGCTCTGAATACATATTAATAGCATGATGTAATATGGATTCATTTCATCCTTTTTCAGCGTAGGACAGTTGGGTTTGTATTTTACTCTTGAAGTACATTAAGACTCAGTAGTATGGTATGGGATGTGGATGCGAATTTATGCCATTATTTGTCACAGAACCAGGTAAAAATACAGTTTAATTATGAAATTATCTCCCTTAGACCTTTTCAAACCCTTACAGAATAGCCAGCCTATCCCCCTGTGAGGTTTTTGTTCCCGTGACTTTACATTTGCATCCTTATGTATTAGTAAGCTCAGCCAGTAAGCATTGTCAGCTAGTGTCAGTGATCTTTTTATTACCAACTTCTTTCTTATAGACTAAATCTTCTGCAAATCTTTAGGGTTTCTTCCAAAGTGTTGATAAAAATGTAAGCTAGAGCATGCCTAGGAAGCTATCCCAGCAGAATACCTATTCTGTGATCATTCCGCATTTAAATTCACATTTGGAAATGTCAGTTAACCAATTTTCAATTCATTTAATGTGCGACATGTCAATTTTGTATTATCGTGGTTTCTTAACTCAAATGTCATGAATGCCACATCAAATGTCATGTAGAATCAAAGTATATCAACAGTCTTGTGTTTTGCTTGTAGTCACAACTAGGAAAAAAAAAAAGAAAAGAGACAGCAAATGTGTTTGAGAGTATCTATTTTCCATATTGCACTTAGATTGGCATTTACCATATTTCTCTTCTTTAATTAGTTAGTAATTGAGTCCCCTGTCAGCTATTCCATTACTTTGCTCCAGATCAATTTCAGACTGGCAGGACTGTAATTATCTAGGTCATTAAGTTTATCCTTCTTAAATATTAACACAACATAAGTTTTCTTCCAGCTTTCTGGAACTTTCCCAATTGTTCCAAGGTGTAGCAAAAAGCTGTAATAACAATAGAGTCCTCTGTCAGCTCTCTAGCAACTCTTGGGTACAAGCTGCCTGAAGGTTCCTATGCAAGTATTTCTTACTTCAGTAGCTTCCATTTAATGTTTTTCTTTGTTTTTTGGGGTTGTTTTTTTTTTTTCTGTTGCCTGGTAGTTCATCATCGTCATAGAGCATCATTAATTGTCTGCCTTTCCTTAAATACTGAACACAAATACTTATTGAACACTTCTTTCTTGTCTTCATTAGTCTTAACAAATCTTCCACTTGAATCTGATAAAGAACTGGTACTATTGTCAGGATTCCTAATGTATTTGAAAAGTATGGTCCTTAATTCTCTGGCCATAAATTTCCCCTTACAGCTTGGCTACATTTATTGGAAGAATTAATGTAATTCCATGCTTCTGTTCTATATTCATTGTTAACAAATTTCTTTATTCATTTCATTGATTTACAGTTATGTAGAGGCTTTCATTAACACTTTGAGCTAGGTATTTAAAGCACATACAGCTTTCTTTGATAATTTTTCAGCTATTAAATAAAATATTTGTATTTTCCAGTTATTGATCAGTTTTCTCTCCTAGCTGATTCTCCTTTACAACAACTTTCAGTTTGGTAAAAATCCTTATTACTGTTTGGGCTTCATTCTCTTCATGCCAGTAAAGAACAATCAGGCTATCATCATAGTCACTAACAGCTCTCTTGCCAAGTCCTCTGATCTCTTTTCATTATTTGTGACGTGAGATCTCACACAAAGTTCTTACTTTTGGAGAGTTTCTGGTTTTGGTTTAAGAAGTGTTCACATGTAATGTTCAAAAAATCTGCATTGGTTTTAGTATCAGCATCATGAAACTTTAGGCGTATGTCAGGCAGACCAAAATCTCAGACGATAGTGCAGCTTTTTGGCTCCTACACATTAGAGAGGGTGCAGAGGTATCCAGTCATACTGCTTTCTTCTATGATTTGCTGGTTTGCAGACAGTGGCTATTACTCTATCTAGTGTTTTATCTGTTAGAGTATTGATCCACTGCATTCAAGATCATTCGCTTCTGAGCTGCCAGTGTCCTGAAAACAGACTATGTCTTTTTTTAAAGTAAGAGTTCCACTCTTCTTCCTCTTCTCTCTATTTGATCTTTCCCAGATAAGTTATAACTGTTGATTTTAATGTTCCAGTTGTGCAGGTCTTCCCCTCTAGTGTCAGTAATACCAGCCACACTGAATTTGTAAACAGGTAATTCTGATGCCTTTCCTTTTTCACCCAGACTCTCTAGTATTGGTTTATAGAAAATCAATTGCTTTTACATCCTTGATTAATTTTGGTTTTGCTATCTTGATTTCATGTCGAATGAGGACTCTTTTTGTTTTTCATCTGGTTGGATTTGTGTTATTTTTTTCATCAATTCCCCTTTTAAGACTCATTTTTGTTTGCCTTCCTACTGAACAGGAGACCATCCAAACTGAGCCATCTTTTCACTTGCATCAAAAGACAGATGCTCCATGTTCTGAATCTTTTTTTTTCCTGTCTTCCTTCATTTGCCAGCCAAAGATAATACCTAGAGGATCATGCAGGCATTATTCTCCTCCAACAACATTCAGGATTCCCTGAACTTGTCCAAGATTTGTGAGACAACTCCTGTGAAGCAGAGTCACTGATGCTTAATGTGTAATGACTGATGATTCTTGCTCTCTGACACGGGACATCTGTTCAGTCTTAAAGGCATATCTTGAGTCCAGGCTGCACAGAAACACTGTGCTATTATTTTCCTTTCCTTTGCAGAACACTCTACCAGGCTTCTTTGTATGTGCAGCCTTTTCCCCAGATGGTTTTGGCTACATATGATCTCTAACTGACCTTTTTTTATTGAAAAACATTTCTACCTCTGTGGGGTTCTGAAATTTGAGTGGGGGTGACTTGGAGATGGGGGAAAGCTGTCTGTTTTCTCATGAAAATGTAGGCTGTTCTAACACATCTGCTCAGGCCCTTCTTTTTACTGTTGCACAGAAAAACAATCCAGACCCTGGGCTAGCAGCTCCCATCTCTCCTCTGCAATGGCAGAATTTGCGAACTACAGAGTCCAGGCTCTGAGACAGTGTGTAAAATGAGCAGAGGAACTGTCAGCAAATGAATCAGATTAGGAATGGGCTTGTTTTGTCAGAAGATTGATCAAAATCTGCATGTTTCTGTAGGAGTATTAAATGACAACATCTAGCATTCTTCACTGGAAAAAGCAGAACATTCTACCAGAGAATTTCTGATTAACTTCTCTCCTGTCCAGAGGAGTGCTATCTAAATTAATTGTCTTTGGCAGGTGAGGTCTGTCCTCATCTTGGTACAGGAGATAAAGTACTGGTTACAACACATCTGGGTAGACTCATAGAACTTTTTAATTACAACAGATGCACTTATCACAAATGTCTTGGAAACTGAGTGTCAACAGAGTTTGGACTGCAGCTGTCTGGCCATGGGGTTTGATGATTTACCTCTTTAGTAGATATGTTGAAACATCCCCCTGCATTCTGTGACCAACTTTGCCTTCAACCTATTCTCATAGTGCCTATAGCTCATCAAGCATTACTGCTCAGGCCTTGAAATAAGGCTAATCAAATCCATTTGGTCTCGCACTGCCTTTTTTTGTCATCATCTTTGTGACTTGATTGATGAAAGACAGTTGATGTATGGTGATGTCACCTAGCAAAAAGCCTGAGTGCTTCCTTATTCTGTGCATGAGTTCTGCAGAACTAGGAAGAGAGCTATGCAAATATGTCCCCTGAGATACTGTCTAGAAACTAAAACTCCTCCAGCACCGAGCTTTGCAGGATATGTCCACACGTGCCATGCAGAGATACTCTTGCTGTCTCTGAATGAAAAAAACATGTCTGCACACAAATGACGTACCACTTTTTATGTTTTTGCAAGGGAAAAACATGGAAAAAGAAATTGACATCACAGCCTCACAGCTCTTCTTAAATACCTGCTTTGTATGGCCTGTGCTGTGGACAGCAGGTTGAGTTCCTTCGAATTGTGAATCCCCTTTGGTATTGCGTTGCTTAGTTCACACGCCAACACACACAAAAAAATGACGTGGTAAAAATCTCATACGCTAGAACATCATGGATCGAGTCACTGCCATACTTTTTTTAAGTACTGAGAAAGGAAGGGAAAATTGCAGAGTTTACACTTCCATAACTAGCTGAAAGCTGTATGCGGTAAGCAATGGAGATCATCAAGTGATTGTGGGGGGAATGACTATGAATGCGATAATGATTTTATTTTTTTTGTTATTTCCTCATGCTATGTTGAAAAAATCAGTTCTTTTCATCAGTACCTCAAAGGTTTTTCACAAAATTATGAGGCAGACTGACAAAAGACTCTCCGAAAGCTGTTTTGATTACATGAAAGGAAGCACTGGGAATTTAGGGAAGGCAGAGAAAAGAGTGAATATTTAAGCTAAGGACATTGAACCATAACATCCCAGTGCTTTACGTGCTGTACTTCTCATTGGCATCAATGGGAGCACCTACTTAGAGCTTAGTACAGGACTTCGGGGTTTTTTCCTTTGTATCTGCAAATGCCTACAAAACACAGAAAGAGACCAGTCTTTTCCTGGTGCTGAGGCCTTTGTTTTAGCTTTCATAATATTTGAAATGGCAACCAGCCTTAGTGATGGTTCAAGTAAGTGTCAGAATGCACTTTTTTCAGGAGAAAAAAAAAAAAAACAAAAAGGAAAGAAGGCCAGGGAGTCAAACTGCATCAGTTTTCAAGGGCAGCTTTGCAATTCTTGGGAATTTTGAAATGTGGAAAGTACCGTATTAATTTGAGTGCATCGGTCGTGAATGGGATAACTTAATAGCACCTTCCGCTCTCAAGTGTTTCTTTCCTGGAATGGATTATTAGCCAGCAAGGGTTGAGGATACAGACCTTGAATCGTGAAAGCATGTGTACATGCTGACGAGGTATTACAATGAATTATAAGCACTGGTAATAGTTTAGGATCCAAAGGGCTGGCGACCTTTGCTTTTAAAAACATGCTTTAAATGTTATCATTCCACAGCACTGTCTCCTCACGCCTTTATCTTCTAAATGCTTTTGGACACACAGACCGTGGGATTAATTATATACTGCAAGCAACAATTCATGAATATTTAACACACTCATTTATACTTAATGAATAAATTTGCATTTTGACAGTGTTATTTAATGTGGTTTAAGGAAATACTGCTCATTACCTTTCAATTTTGTAGATTAGGAGAATGTAATTGGAATGATAAGGTAGGAGAGAGACTGTGTGATTTCCACACGATTGTTCGCATGGTGTGTTCCCACAGGTTTTTGATCAAAACAGCTCTGTTTGCTTTGTTTGGGGGAAGTTTCTTTTTGTCTCGGTTTCTTCACCCCGTCTGAGAGGCGAGGCTGGAGGCAGGGAGGCGTCGAGCAGCCGAGGCACGAGGCAGCTGCCTGCCCTTGGCCCAGCCGGCTGCTCTGGGGTGGGACAGTCCCTGCCTGGCAAGAGATGGGCTCTCGTTGCTCTCCTAGAAAGGCAAAGGGCTGGCTGTCCATCTCCGGCCTCTCCCTGGGGGAAGCGGGTCCGAGGGGAGACAGATCCCTCTGCACAGGGCAGACAAGATGGAGGTCGTGGCAGCTGAGGGCGGCAGCAGCTCTGACCCTGCTCTGGTAGCTGATGTGGTGCCAGCTGGACTGGGTGGTTCCAGCACTTGCTGTAGGAGCCTTCTCAGCCCACGGTGCAGCAGAGGTTGTTCTGGAGACTTCTAGCCAGCCCTTTCCACCCTGCAGCTGCATCTGGAGTGGCTGCAGGCCCAGGGACCCCCTGTTGCCCTGGGTCTTCCTGGCCTGGGCACAGCTGGGGAGGATGGGGCTGGGGAAATGGCAGCCTCGTAAAGCTCCTCCTTCTAACCGTGCGCCAGAGCGCTGCCATCTCTGCCCAACATCTCCCAGCAGCAGGACATCAGCATTTCCAGGTGGGCATTGTCCAGGACCATCGCACACAGTTCTGAGCTCTTAAGGACTACATATTTCACAGGTTTTGTGATGTTCCATAAGACTCGGTTCATAAGAGAACTCTTCAAAAAGCAAAATCAAACAACCAAGCAACACCAAATCCCTGCAGTTCATCTTCTAGAAAAACCTCAGAACTGCTCTGGGTATGTTTCAGCAGCTGGAAGGGAGAAGGAGGTAAAACCAATTTTCTTTCCTTCTTTTTGTATTTTTAAGCCTGTATCACAATTTGTGGAAAGGGGAAGCAGTGGGGAGGAGAATCAATTTGTTTGTTTTTTTTTTCTTCCAGTAGTCCTGATAGAAAAACTCTCTTCCATTTAAATTTCTAGAATGATTGATTTTTTTCTTTTTTTTCCTGTTGATTTTAATAGGACTAAGTACTCCACCTTTGTACCTTGGTGTCTTTGCTTTACCTTTTACGCATTGATTTAAGAAACTCAAATTTCTGCAGCTGAGCAGCAGTGCGCACAACAAAATACCCCACAGGTTTCCTCTGTTTAATACCAAGGGTTGATTTTGTAAAACTGTTTTTAAAATTGCTTGCAATTTGCTTCTTTAACAAAGTATATGCACTGTTGCTATTTGTCATGTTGAAGTGCCATATGGTGGCAGATACTAATCCACAATATGTTGCCATAGTTCTCTCTGATCACTCTTGAAAACAACATAATTACCCAAATGGAGACTTGACCTTTCATTCCGTTTTAATGGACTGTTTTCTGAGCACATTTATAATCAAAAAGAATTGCATGAAATGTTATTGTCAGAGTTGTCTACATATATCTTCTCTGGCAAGGGAAAAATCTTCAGGCCAGTATCTTGCTATCCACCAACTGTCTCTTCAGCACCCAGAGTAATGATGTCTTCAATCTCACAGAGGCACTCTGGAAATAACTTTGATGTTGAGCAAAACAAAGATTTGAAATATAAAAACTGTGTTGATATCCTTCTCCCCTGGGCAACGCTGCATAAGCAAACTGCCTGTCTTGTACGTGTTCCTTGCCCTGTGGGAATATTCCCACACAGCACTAGTAGAGGTGGATGATACTGGACAAACCCGGGACATGTATTTTGGTATTCTCCCTTAAACTTGTAAGGCTTGAAATCCTGGATCCTGTTTTGACTGCATCTAGTGAGCTAAGAGGCCTATGATTTGCATTTACATTTGAAAACTGTCTGGACCTCAGTGAAGTTACATCACTCAGTCTGTGGGTATTTTGCATTTTAACGTATCAAAAGAATCTAAGCTCCTAGTGGAATGCATGGGGCAAATCTAGGTGGATTTTCTGCATGTGGTCTCTTTTTCACTTCATGTAAAATGCAAAAAAAATTGTCAGGAGCAGAAGAAGGTGTGTGCAGGCACCAGGGTCGGCTGTTTCCCAGCAAAGTCCTGCGACTGTTTAGCGTGTCTGCCGGTAGTGCTGCTGGGCTATGTCACAGCTTGGATACGTAGGTGCTGCAAAGGACAGCTGCAAATCTGTCCCCTCCTCCTGCTTAGGAAGTGGCTCTCTTAGAGCTTGGGTTTAGTGATTGAGTTTTTAACGCCATTTATATATTTATTTGTTCAGTTTTGGTCACAGAAATGACTGATAATGTTGATAACCAAGGAAACTAACAAGCATTCTTTTTAGTAAATTTTTTGACACGTGTATAATCCCTTTGGTCTAGAATTTGATAGTCTCCCTGTTTTTTCCCTCAAAACAGTCTTCTGTCTGGAACACAGAACAGATCTGTGCTTAGCATACTGCCTTAGCCGTTCTGTTGGTAGCAGTAAATCCTAACAGTTCTGAGAATGGCAGGATTGTGTCCTTAGTGTATTTCCCAAGATAGCTGTTGCTGCAAACATGTGTTGCTTGCCTCCATTTTGATAAGGCATGAAAGCAATAGAAGTCCTATCTCTAAAACTTTTCCCACTGGGAAATCTTGAATTTGTGAATATGGTGACTGACTATATGCATCACAAAACAAAAATGCATAATTGAACAGCAGCAACTGTTTGAAAATAATCTACTATTTCAAGCAGTTGAAGGTCCCAGTGTGAAAAGTCACACAGTATTTAAACTCTCTTCCCGTGATCATTCTACATACTAACTAGATAAAAGGTATTAGCTTTGAAGGCATAAAAGAGTCAGTTTAATTCCTCCCATGCCACATCTCTGAGAGTGCCTACAGTCCTGTTTGATATGGAGCACAACAGGCATGTTGGGTATACTTTTTTTTTTCTTTTCCCCAATATTAAAGGTTTAAACCTTCTGGAAACAAAAATATGATTCAGGATAGATTAGGCATGTCTTCTTATTTGGTGATCCAAATTTACCTGCATACTTTAACTGAACACTATTTTGCCTGAAGAGTGCATGTGAACTGGGAAATGAACAAGTAAGGAGTCTAAAATTTTTCCTGCATTTTATTCCAGATTTGTCCATTTCTATCGAACAAGGTTGCCAATTGTATTCAGATACTTGAGAAATCTGTACAACATGTTTGCTTTGGATTTTCCAAAGCAGTGGTAGTGATGTCCCAAGTTATATAAAATCAGTATATTCATAACTTGGAATGAATAATGAATATTTAGCATCAAAGTCATTGGCTATAGGAATCAAGCCTGAGGGCAATATTTAATTGAACTCAGAGTCAGATGTGTTTCTTCTGGTGGCAAAGCGAGGTAACTTTCTGAGACACAGAAGTCACCCTCATTTGTATCCTGTGTCAAGGATCTTTAAACACCATGGAAATCTTCCTCTCCAGAGTGTTCTTCCTTCCGCTACTGCATTTCCTCTTAACAAGATACTGCTTTCCTGCTATTAATGTTAATGAGAGCACTAAAATCTCCTCGTAAGAAAATGTTTGAATTAATAAGGACATTGCCATTGCTGTCTAGGATCAGCCTGATTCCATCTGCAGAGACTTCTATGGACAGTTTTACAAATTCCTTTATTAGGTCTGGGCAAGGGTTCTCTGGAGGCCCTACGCTTTCAGGTAACAGCACAAATACTGTGCTTAGGCTATTTGGAAAGATAACACAGTAAAAATTTTACCAGTAAATTCTGTATTTCATCTCAACCTAAAAATGTAGATGCCTGAACAGAGCAAGTGCTGATACACTCATTTATAATGAATTAACTAGACTTGCCTGGGCTTTTGAAGGTTATGTGACTGCATTTATTGATCTCTTTTCACTGATATCAATAAAGGCTGAAGTTTTTTGTTACCCCATAAGGCCACTCATGCCATTGTCTTCCACATTCATTTGAAGCTGCTGACTTTGATCTAGACAGCTAAATAATCTGAGCAAATCCTTAGAAGAAACTCTGTCTGCTACGGCTGCTGTCCTTATTGCCAGTGATGGGACATAAGCAATAGTCCTGTTACTAATTCCGGGAGTAATGAAGTCTGGTTAGCAATGGATTTGTCCTTAATAGTCCGCATTGATTTAGCTCCAGATCCCCCCCGCCATGTCCCTTAAAAGTCCTGATTCTCTGTCTTTTTCCACACTACCCCATCCCTTTTGTGTGTCCCCAGCTGCACTTTCTACCGCAGTAACTTCTGAAGTTACGGTGGCTTCAGAGCTCCTTCCATATCCTTTACCAAACCCTGCCCTGTCTGGTGGTCAAAAGAAAACATATTTTGGCTGGTTTAAAGTGACGTGTAGACTTCTAGTGCAGTTACTAAATGTGTACTGACTCACCCGTTTGCTACTTCCCCCCAGCAAACTGAACAAGAGGGACAATTTAAGCTGCTTTTGCCTTGCCTTCGTTCAATGTGCCGGTAGGGGCTCTCTCCTCTTAGCTGATGCTGAGCTTCATGAAACTCATCTCTATATTTGAGACTTTTGTTTTTCTGTGAAACTAGTTTTAAATTGTCCAGTGAAATCCCAAGTTACTAGGTGGAGGCAGGCTAGCAGAATGTATGTGATCACATAAGCTCTGATTGCATAGGGGCATTGGGGTTAAACAAAATAAGTGAGAGTCAACTCTCAGGACCAGTTGTGAGGCAGACTGCTTGATTCCCTTTGGTCACGGGTAGATGAGCTGTGAGGAGGCAGCAAGAGAATTTTGGTGAAACTGCTGGGAGGGTTGTCGTGTATTTTGCTTTAGGTGCCTCACTCCGATCTGACCGTATGATGAGTATTAGTCATTTGTTTTTTAAGAGGTCCTCTAGGTGCCTGCAAAGCTGGAGGTGCATCATTTTTGATGTATTGGTACTAGAACAATAAACCAGAGGTAAGAATAGGAGTAAAGTGTGCAGGGAGATGTATAGTAGAAAACTATGGGAAGAGATTTGGAGAGGTCTGGACTGCCGGCTGATCTGGGAGAGAGGAAAGAAAAGAGCAGCATGGCCTTTCTGTGCTGCCCTTATAAGAGGTCAAAGGAATGAAACAATAATAGCAGCCTTCAGTCTCGAAAAGGGCAGCAGGAAGAGAAGAGCAGCGGCAGACTTCAGCTACTGATGTATATTCAATTAACATTTGCTGCCCACAATCCCATAACTTTTCACCGAGTAGGAGCCAGTATAAAAGCCATCCTACTTAGTGTCCATTTCACAAAGCAAAATCTAATTAGTAAAATGTTTAAAAGTTAATGAAGAATGCACAATGTCAGAAAATATGTTCTGATGAAGTGCAGTCCTCTCATACAAGCCCTTGTGCTGTCATAAAGCCTTATTATGTAACTAATATCTCGGTGTCGATGCTAATAAAATACCTTAAGTAAAGGGCCAGGAGGAGTGCCGTACAAAATGCCTAGCCATCTCTAGAGGTTCAGCCTGAACGTTAATGGAGACTCCCTGTAGGCACATGCAGGAAAGGATCTTACCACCTTCTGGGGTCTGCCTGCCATTCATGTCCGTCACTGCGGAATGCTGGACAATAAACCTGGAAGGTGTTTTCTCTCGGCAGGTGGGATGTGAGCACTGTTTTGCTTTTGGGCTGCTGCTTTTAAAGAGGTGCAGTCTAGCTTGAGATACTTCCCTGAGAAATTCGTAAAAAAAAAAAGAAAATAAAATTCTGAGAATTGTCTGATGAGCTCCAGATATCACTGGAGCTCCCGAGAGGTCCAGCTGGCAGAGCATTTATTTGGCAGTTAAATACCTGATGCTTGAATACAGAAGCTGGAATATTACATTTTGGGTGCTGTAATATCTCCAGATGAAAATCTCCGATATGAGACTAAAATTCAATATTATCTAATATAATCTTTTACCCCTATGCAGTGAAAATTCAGCACATTCATCTCTGGAAGAGGTTTTTAGGGAACGCTGTGCATCTGTGGGAGATGCATCAGAAAGGAAATGGGTATTGGGATCTTTGAGTTTGCACATGGAGGCCTAAACAAAAATTATCAAGTGGAGAGGCTGACACAGGGTTCATTAGTTGCATTTTAGAGCTTCTAAACACACGAATTATTTTTTTTAATAAAGAAAAATTGCTTGAATATATATAAAAAAAATCTAATCAGACAGGGACAAACTTGTTAAAAAAAGTCCTGGGTGCAATAGCAATGCAGAGAACAGGACCAGATTGTGTGTGGGAGTACAGCAGCATTGCTCCATTGAAGCCAAGTGAAGGATCTGGCCCTGAATGTTGAATCCTACAGGGATCTTAGGTAATTTCTTCCCGAGTCTCTGTTCTGCTGTCTGCAAGCTGGTCGATTGCACCTTAATAGAATCTAAATATTATAATTTCAAATGTGTCCTCTTTTTACAACAAATATTCATGAAAATTAATTTCAAGCTCTTGTTTTATCAAGATATAAATACAAGTAATATCCAACTAGGACACGAAAGAAGTATAGTGCAAAGCTGCTTCTCACTATATAGCTATCAGAAGCACTGTATAAAAAAAAATAAAGTAGGAAAGACATTCTCTGCTACTTTGATCTATGAGTAATTATATAAAATAGAAGGTTTTTTAGATGGAGCCGCAGAATGATAGTTGTGCGACTTGAAGAGGCAGGAACAAAAGATTATAGTTGGAAAAATTTTACTTCTCTTGAAGGAAAAAATGTGAAAGAAAATCAACCTCCAGCAATGGAGCTGGATGTGATTAGAAGAAAAGATACGAGTGATGTCTAAAAAGTGGAAAGTAGAAGAGGTTCTTCTAAGAGTTGGTTGAAAAATAGGGAAAGAATCAGCGACGAGGCTTCTCCAGAGGAGCTGTTCATAGAAAACGCTGAAGAAAAATTAATATACTGGAGCCTCGCTGTGTAGCAGGGATTCAGTCTCAGATGGATATTCACATTTCAAAGCCTTTCCAAGAGTAGGTCCTGATGTTCAACTGCATCACCTTGCGCTGTTCCCTGAACTAGGTTGTTGGTTTGTTTGTTTTTTTTTATATTGGCAGCTGTGGTTAGGGTGAAAATCCTGGTGGATGAATTAGGAAGACCTCCTACTTCAACTATGGTCAAGGGGATTTGCAATTAAGGCAAAACCTTATGGCTGATTTTGATTTAACTTAAACCAGCACTGACCTACCCCTTCTTGCTCTCCGTTAAGCAGGGGCAGAACACATTGGTGTTGCATTGCTGTAGGTTCTCCTTCGTGTTTGAACACCTAGCAATTTTTATGCTGTCTTTACAGCCCTAAGTAGCAGCAATGCTGATTTCAGAACCCTTTTCTAGTTTTAAAGATTATGGTGGTGGGGGGGGGGTGTTAAGTTTGGGTTGTTGGGTGTTTTTTGAGAGTCTTAGTGGTACAGTTTACATTTCTTCTGCTGTGCCAAGAAACTCAGTGAGGTTCATGTGGGTTTTTTTCCCCATGGCTGGTCAATATTTTGAGCAGTTTTATCATTTGGGTGGGATATGAAATTAGGAAAGGAGAAACTGGATGAATGTGGCTCCTTTTCAGTGTTGAAACCAGCTTCCTCCAGCAAATCAGGGAATCATCTTTTGTTACTACATTCGTTGTTAAGATATTCTTAAAGAATTTTCCTGTGGCTTCCTCATGGAGTTTTTGCTGTGAATAATTAACAATGAATGGTGTGAATGGATGGCTGAATCCCATGGTGGTGTCCTTGTTCCTTGAGTGGAGGCCCACACTGTTTTTATCAGAAACTGACCTCTGTAGGGCCTGTTAAGGTGGTTATTGCCTTTAAAATGTAGAGACAGCTGTATGAAGGGGAAGGGCAGTCGAAGATATGCAAGCAAAAGCTACAAATGGAAAAGCTTTCAGAGGAGCACAATATTCTGATTGTATTCCTGAATATTAGACATGAAACAGTGAACACTGCCTACCTACCCTCATTGTTAGAGATACTGGAGTTGTATTTCACGGAGTCGCGGAATGGTGGGGTTGGAAGGGACCTCTGGATATCATCTAGTCCAGCCCCCTTCCAAAGCAGGTTCATCTAGAGCAGGACACACATGCAGCCAGATGGGTCTTGACAGTCTCCAGAGAAGGAGAGTCCCCGGCCTCTCTGGTAAATCCGTACGTAATTTACAGATACTTAAATTGTTCTCTCTTCAGTGCCCCTCCAAGCTCTTCTTAGCCTCGCTTCTTAGAGAGAGTGGCATGGGTGGGTAAAGGAGCTGTTCTGGCACAGTATGTATTTGTGTGTGAATGCACGTGGAGGGGGCCCGTGAATACCACATTGGTACATAGATAGAAACACTCCTCAGAAGAGGAAAGCAAAAAGCCATTTTCCCTCATCCCCGGTCTCCGAGGCAGGACGAGCACTCCAAGAACAGCTGTGACAAGTGGATTGCTAAAATCTTTTAACGACAGGCAATTCATTCACCAGGGCAGATTCTCCTTTGGTGTAAAATACGTACTTCATCTATCTCGCTATGCTGATTTTCACTGAGAAACTCCCTGGAATTTTCAGAGCACCATCCTATACGTTTCTTGCCCAGAGTGCCGTCTTGCAGGACAGTCAGATACGATGACAACGGGTGAGGTATAAATAGACAGAGACAGATCTCTGTAGAGATCATTTTGAAAGAGCCAGATGGCAACAACCACATTTATTTTTTTTGCAGCTTCACAAATATGCTTTGCAGTAGGGCTGTGCCTTTTCATTCCAAATGGACCCAAACAAAACCCCATGTAGTTTTTCCTACGTACATTTCAGATCCTCCGGGAGACATCTGTGGGTCCAATTAGACAAAGTCCAAGCATCATTTTACAGACTTACCATCCAGGAAATGCAATGACATAACCAGATTGCTTATAATTGTGGGGGTTTTTAATTGGCTTCCTGAAACATTAAAAAAAAAAAAGCCAGTGAGAAGCAAAGTTACTGATTCTAGACCTCATGCACACCACTGCTTTGCATGAATAAGCCTCTGATTAATTCTGAGATCCCTTAAAACACAGCTTAGTCACCCTAAAAATGTGATCAACACTTCTTTATTCAAATTAACATCCAAATAACACATTTAGTAGTACTTTACCTCCTACTTTCCTCTCTATATCTCTGCAAATTTTCTGCCAATTTTTCCATTCTACCTTGGTGTCACTCCTAAGTTCATACCTTCTCCTTGATGTTTCTCGTGCACAGGAGTTACGAGCTTCTAAATAAATAAAGTCAGTTTCTTTTCCCTTACTGTGTCTATAACCAACTGAAACATTTGTCGGTAGTGGAGGTACCACTACCCGCTCCAGAGTATGGCTACTTTTGGCACTGAGGACCATGCAGCCAGCAGTTGAGCCAAGAGACTCATTAACCATCCTCTGCACAATTCTGTATGCCTAAACTGCATACCAGATATAGGACCCTACGTGTGCCTTTGCTGCTTTTGCCAAGTTTTTACAAATTAAGAACAGATAGATGGTTGGAACCAGCATTTTAAGATAAGTCTTTCCTGGTTTTGTTTACTGGGTTTTATATAACGAAAATTGCTATTTATGGTGCTGTGATGCAGCAGGGAGCAACTTCCCAACATTCAGTTCCCACTGAAGCACAGCTCCTGTTCGGTACAGAAGATGGAGGAATAAACTAGATCCCTTTCACCCGCCCTGCCCTGGTGGTTATTTGCCTTGGTGCTGAAGTGGGGCTGTGGAGCTAACTTTCAGAATGGAGTTTGAGGGTTGCTCTCACCCAGTCTCTGCTGTGGGAGCTGCCTCTCCCCTGCCTGTAAAGTATCCTGAATGTTGTCATCCCATTTGGTATGCTTGTTTCTCCCTCTTCCTTGCTGTGAGTTTGCTCTCCCCTTTAATGAGTGCAGGCGGGCAGAGAGATGCTAAATGCACCAGGTGACAGAGAAATTTATATTTTGCCAAGAAGGTTCCATCTCAGACCCTCCCTTTCTGAGGCTCAGGCTGAACAAAGCCCAAGGGGGACAAGCTGAGCTGGATATTCCTCTGTTTTCCATACAGGCTTTCGAGCTACCTTTGAGCCACCTCTGTCAGGTGATCACACTGTCAGCTCTCTAATCTTTCAGTCTGTGATATTGGCCTGAATATGGCATGTAGTACACTGGAAAACAAAGGAAAACCCATTTATTTTTATTTTCAAACTATTGTCCGAATAGGGAGGCAAGTGATTTGGGGATTTGGGGGGGGGATTTTTATTTTTGCTTAGGGAAAATGGAGGGCCATTTTTGCTTCAAGTCTGTCTTATATTTGGAGCAGTAAACCTCTATAAGTACAATTTTCTGGAGTACAATGGCAATGGTACTGATTAGTGATAAGTGCACTATTGTTTCCTAATACCACTGGAGTGAAAGCACAAGCATTTTACTCCCTGGTGATCTCTCGCTTGAGAATAACTTTTGGTAGGAATTTATGCTCAGCTGTCTGTATTCTGCCCCATTTCCTGGTATTTCTGGTAAATCAAACTGGCACCTTCAGCACATTTGCCTTTGTACTTTGAATGATTTGTCATCTCAGAGGTGACAAATCCTTTATACAAATTTGAAGAATAACAAACTCTGTGTGTCTTTTATATTCAAATTTGTTTACAGAATGATATTTGCAAATAACTATTTAAGTCACCTTTTTTTTTTTTTTTTAAATCTGATGATGCAGTCAGTAGTTTGTTCTGTGCTTGGAGGTATATTTCTTTCATTATGTTCATTATTCATGATGGTTCTGTAGTTATTCCTGTGCTATGGGAATCTGCTGCATTCATTAAATATAATTTCATAAAATTGATGGACTGTGGCTGGCACAAGTTTATCTATAACATTTTCAAAGAGAATATATCATGTAACCAACTTGTACGATAATCTTATGAGTTTTACAAAGTATGCATATTTATTATGCATTTCTTGTTTGCATTGCTCTGTCATCTCCTTTACTGGAGGGAGCACGTGCCTCCAAACCAAGCCTAGATGCTTAAAGACTCCTGGAGCTAATACTTAATTCTATTACACTACTGAACAAGCTCCTGATGTGCAACAAGCCCTCCAGGAGTTCCTCTCCTGTGTGACCTCATGCATAGTTTTGGAAAAATACGAAGTTTTCAATTCTTGTAATTGTTGGGTTCTAACCTGATTCCTTCTGCTAGTTCTAACACGGGAAACTTCTTAATTTTTTGTATCAGGTATTCGTGGTGCAGTTTCAGTGCTGCGTACTCGTGTCTCCATGCAGGAGCTGCTTATGGCTAAAGGTGCATAAACACTACAACATAGAGAAAAAAGAAAAATAGTTCTGAGATCCCTGGGGTTTCAGTTTGGTATACACAGTGAAAAACTGCTGTTGCTATGATGGTCTAAGAATACAGATAAGGCAAGGTGTTCAAGGGAAAGTCAGGTATGTTATTGCAATAGCTATTATAATTGCTGAGGGGAAAATAAGCCCTCACCCAAAGAAGGTCTCGTTCACCCAAAGATGGTCTCTTTGTCCTTACTGTACTTGCTTCTCTAATAAGGGATCACCTCTCCCCTAATGAGCCAAATGTACGTTTTTCATAAAAGCTAACTTTCCTCTTGTATTCAGCAAGTTAAATTTTCTCCTAGCCACCAGCTTTTTTTGTTGTGGGAAGTGTGACTGCACTATAATAATGAACTGGCAACTACCTAGCAAGGAGATTGTTCCCGCAGCAGACAATACAACGGAAACATGATGTCTTCTGCACTGATCACTGCAAAAGTAAATCACAGATAGTGGGAAGCACTGTGATCATCTGATTACCTTAATGTGGTAGTACATTAGCTTAATGTATTGAAGGTCAGGAAGTTTACATCTCAGTGGCATTAAACTGGAAATCTGCAAAATGTAATATAAACCAGCAACAAGTAGCATAATTGATTGTCATTAAGAAATTAATTTAGCCAAAGAGAACTACTTCTAAGCAGTAGCACAGAGCAGAAAGTATGCAATTTTACAACCACCTTGTCTCAAGGCGTGTTTTATTTGCCAGGTGCTGCTCTTCCTGCAGACACAGTTACAATACCTTTTACTTACACATCTTGGTCACAAAGTCTGTCCAGGAAGAAACTGGAAATAAAGGATCAGAGCAGGTGACTAAACACTGATGATTAGTAATTTAGTGTTTTGTATGAATTCTCATTCCATCCAGGTTATTTTGGTGGTCAGGATTATATTTCCTAGATTAATGTATGCAAAAATTGAGCAAATGATGGCAGAAGAATGCTATTTAGTTTAGCAGGCATAGTACTGGAGATTTACAAGCACCACAGGAGTGTGGGTTTTACTTCTGTTTGCCTAAAGCCTGTTGCTCTTCTGATCCTACTTATTTTCCAAGCCTAGAGAAATTACAGTGTCTAGAAATACACTCTGAACTCTGTGAGCACACAAATTTCCTTGACGTTTCACAAATGCTAGAATTTGCTAGGCTGTTCTTTGCTGGGTATGAAGTGGCTTTGTTTAACAGACATAAGAACATACAAAGCAAAGAACGGGACTTAAATAATTTGCCTTGCACTGTCTGCTAATGCACTGGAAGACCAGACAGAATCAGAGAGCTGGCAGCTTTGGTATGTTCATGCATTGGTACTGAGGTAATGATGACAAAAACATGCTTGGCAAAGCATTTCTTAATCCTAGGGACATTTTTCCTCTTAAATAGCTTAGATCACTGAAAATCTGAAACCAAGAAATTTCTCGTTGATAAAACTTGTTTCACATTTGATTCTATTTCTGCTTAGCACCCTTTGTCCACATAGATACCTCCTGCCTTTTCTTCTTCCAGCTACTTCTGCTTACTAGTTGCAATGAAGTGGATTTCACTTTTCAGACAGCTCCTCAAGCTGAGTGTACAGGTAGACAAACTGCAGCTTTCAGAGCAAACCGCTGGAGAATTTAACTTCTTTCCAATGCAGGTTTCTTTCCAGAGTCTGTTTGAAGACTTTACTACCAGGAAATGGCATTTCAGTGAGGAAGAGGTGTATACAGTTGAGATCCCACAATGACTCTTAAGTTTGTAGTGGTTTACGTGGTTTCTATCTCCTGGCAGAGTATGGATGGTTTAGTCCTAAATGGAGCTTGTAATGCAACAAGCCAATGACAAAACCTTTAGCTTTCAATACAGGGCTATCATCTTTCAAAATGGACAAGTCAGAAATGCTGATCTCAATGTCAGGGTAGATCTGAATGATTTTTGTTTCTATTATATTTCATTATTCTGCTTTAGTGACCCAGCAATCAAGAGAACGTTAATTCTGTCCACTGTAATCTGAAATGCGGTGTGGCTGTCAATGAGCCCACTGGATTGCTTTGTTTATGGAAGGTGGAGAATTGTACACTGTAAATACTGTGCAGTGCTTTCCCAGGAATTACAGCTACCTCACCCACATATCCATGCCCAGTTATCATGCTGCAGTTGATTTCTGAACCAATCCTGAGGTGAACTAGAGAAGCTAAACTTCCATCTCATTGATCTGGGCTTTTTGGGGGGAATCTTTTAGCAGCCAAAATGGCAAGATGTAAGAACTAGTGGTTAGAAACATTCTGGGAGTACAACACAGTTATGTAGTCTGACAGTTTCCAAAACAATATTTTGGAAGAATATGTACCTGTTTTTCTTTCCCTCCCTTGCCTTTAGTCCAGGGGATGCTTCATTACTGGATATTTAGTACATTACTTTTTGTGGTATAATGCTGCTTAGGAAGCTCTGCAAGCAGTATAAAATCGATGGGAATATGCAAATGTCATGCAATATAATAGCCTGTGCTACCGTGGGAGAACACAGAGAGCGGGTCTCAATTTTATTGCAAGGAGGTTGGTTTGTTTGTTTTGCTCTTTTTTTAAATGAGGCCATTGGGTAGAATAAAAAAGGTGTGACTTTTTTTTTTTTTTTGCGATGTTTCTCTCTGATCTTCCTTATTCTTTTGTCTTTGGATGAGCTGGTTATAACAGGAGCCATCAGAATGCTTTGGATGTTTTCAGCCTGCAATATTTTCACATCTCTCAGATGAGAGAACACCTTTCTTTTCTTATAACAGACTTTCTAACATAGCCAGAGCATTTAACTTTCTGGCCTGTTAAACTGCTTTTTTTTCAGATCTATTCCGTTTGTCCAATAAGCAAAAGAACTTTGTCACATTTCCCAGTAACTCTCCTACAGACATCCTGCCTCAGAACGCCCCACTCATAATCCAGAGTGCAGACGCTACCACCTGCTTCCCTATTTCATCACTCATTGACAATTACGTGACTCATCCATGCAAATTAGGGATGAACAATTCTCGTGAAATTTCAGTTTACCCAACTTTCTAAGCATTTTCTGATGTTTGCAGATGTACTTCAAGTTTATGAGTCTTGGAGGGAGATGTTTTTGGTTTTTATTCTTTTAAACAACATCTCAGTGTTCATCACTATGAAGATGCCAGTGCGGTTCTGAGGTATAGATTTCCAAAAGCTAAGCAAATAATGTCCTTTTCTTATAAATAATACAGCCTAGTTGCACTTTCGAGATATGTAACAGTGCATAAGAGTTACCTTTTACTGTCTGAAAAAAAGCAATCATTAAAAATGTGAGCTAATTATTCATGTTTATTTCCCCCAGGTAGTCAGAACTCAGGGGTTTATATGTTATTCCAGTTAGGAAATTGATGCATTATTCTGGTGTCAGGGACTGTTTAACTTCTTATGGACCAGACACAGTCAGTGATGCTTCCCACTCATCTGACTGAGCAGTTAACAGCAAGAGTGCTGTGGATATTCAACTTCACCCACTTAAAGCATTCCTTCACTATGTGCTGTTGTCTTCACAAGTACACATTTGGATGCGTTTTTAGCCATGTTGACAAATGTATTTTGCATTGTAGAGTTTCTACCTTACAACTTGTAAGCACCTGCATAGTTGTACACAAAGCGGCTTGGATCCGAAGCACCTCATGCCCTCAGAATCACATCAGGGATTCTTAGCTTGGTCACAGGGCCACTTGATCAACACTTCCAGATCCAAGCTACTATGTCTGTATGGTGATAATGGTACCAGCCTTGGATTGCCATTAGTATAGAGACCTGTCCTGTATTTCCCTGCACGGAGTTGACATGGCCCAGCACAGTAAACAGAATTTCTGCAATATTTTTGTGAAAAGATATTTTTTCTTTGAGAGGAACCTCTCAGGATAATTTCTGGTTAGCAAGCTCTCATCCTCTGCTAACATAGTTAATTTAAAAGGTTACTGCAGAAAGAAGACACTTTTGACAGTCTACCACATAATAAAACAGTATTTGAAGCAGACAGATGGAGCTAAATGAACCAGGAGAAACTACAGCTCATTTAAAAAGGTCTGATGTAGCATGAGAATAAAACAAGAACAATAAGGAAAAGAAAAAATCACACACCCACAAAAAAAAAAAAACCAACAACAAAACAAACAAACAAACAAAACCAAACCCCAAACAAGAAAAAAAAAAGAAAAGGAAGCTTTATGAGATAATCATTATTCTGGGTGTCTATCCCTACTGTACCGGCTATCTGAATGGCAGTTTTTAGAATTCAGGAAATAAATTGTGCCACCACATTCAAGAAGTTAACTAGTCTGGCTTTATCCTTCTTTATAGCACTTGTATTTTTCTTCATAGTGACTTTCTGTACTATTTGAAAGAAACCCGTGCTGCAAAAAGCACACGTATTGTAAGAACTTTAAGAAAGTGTAAGAGCAAGCGCTTTCTCTCTAAGGGATGAGCACGGGGGCACCCAGCTGAATATGTGCAGCTTGTAGAGAAAAGCACAAACTCCTCTCAGCAATTTCTGAGGAACAAGGAAGTTAACAAGAAAGAGAAAATGGATATAAACATACTGTCTTACTCATACAAATGCTGAATACCAGCAATTAAAACATTTAAAAGATGGCACTGCATGTTAATGCTACTTCAAAGTCTCTGCTCTTCTCTAGTCTCATGTTATATGTTTCATCTCTGGGGAGCTGAGAAGTTTGAAGGGAGGTCTTTGAAAAACTACTCCTCCTCCTGCAATGAATCATTGCTTCCAGAGATAGTTAACTAATACCATCTATTTGCCATAAACCAAATGATAGTCTAAACTTGATTATAGCAGCAATATGCTTTTCTGTAGCATCATTTCAAAGCAGAGACTCTGAGGATATGTTTATTTATTACTTGGTGAACAAATATATTCTCAGCAGATGACAACTGAGGATAACATCCTGCTTTAATGGCAGTTTGTCGTGGCATAGTTTTTTCCATTTTCCTTCATAGTCACCTTCTTGGATTTTTGGTTTGTTACTAGTGTCTGATGAAAGCATCAACAGTAATCAAACAGGATATGGTTTTAAAGCTACACTCTTAGTCATGCTTGGGTTGGATATGTGAAAAAACTACCTTTCCAGCCAGAGACACCACAGATACAGTGCAGTCTCGAGAGAAATCTAATAATTTAGACACTGGTAAAAAAAGCCCCTTGCACATCAAAAGATGTAAGAATAATTTGCGTGCTGATGCAATGCACTCCTAGTGTAAGTATGGTCTAAAACCTCTACTGCAGTGTCTTGGGCAAAGATGAGGGGAAACAAGGAGAAAGTATATGTGGGAAAAGAGACATCATTTATAGCATCATGACATTTTGTCTGGCAGGCGTGCTTAGAGTGATGGGATAAGTGCCACTAACTTCAGGGTACACTTTTAAAAGAGTATCTTTTTCAGGGGAATTATGGGAACTCTATTTTCACATTATAGCACCCACAAGTCATCTGTAAATATATTTATATATTTAAAGAATAAATAAACAGCTTGGATTTCAGAAATAATGGAATTCTGACTCTGTACAAGTGATACAAGGTTATATTTACCTCAGAATTCCTTAGTGGTCTTCTCTGCTCCTGTCTTTATAATGTGCTTCTCCATAGCCTATATGGCTCCCGCTCCTCAGCATCAAAGCCCCGTATCCTCCAGGCTGATAGCCCTCCTGCTCTCACAGTCACCTTCAGGAACTGGTGCTGCCTGAGGAAAGCTTGCTGGGAATGTGGGTACTAATGAGTTAGTTCCATAGAGTAGCCAATATAACCAAAAAGTGCCAAGGTGCAAGGTGGATTTTTAATACACATTATGAATAGCTTGATTTTCATTTCATGTTGCTCTTAAACAAAAGTCTTTTTAAGTCAGTAGGTCCAATTTCATTCTCAAGAGTAAACCCCATACCAGGAAACTGATAGCCATAGCTCAAGGTCACTTTTCTGTACCCATGTTCACATACCAGCCTTGGGCCTAAATGGCCTGTTGAATAATTTAGAGCAAACTGGGACATTTTTATGGCCCCTTATAGCAGTTTTCCAGCTGCTTTGAGCAGCCACAGCTGCATAAAGCAGCCAAAGCCAGTCCCAGAACCTGAACCAAATACACATCGATTGCTAGTCATGCTCTCTAAGCCAAGAGTAAGCCTATTTTTGTACACATTAATTTTTGTGACGTAAGCAAGCTTAGGGCAAAGCCCTTGATGAGAATTTTGCTGGTGCATAACTTTATCACTTTAGTTCCTGTCCTTATGAAGCCATTCTTAGGCATTGTGTTTTGTATTTTCTAAGACTATTTCTCAATTAGTTGATCCTATTTTCATTGCCTTTTAAGGGTGAGTCTTCATTTCTTTCTAACTGTCTGCACCAAATGATAAGATATGGGCCCTGAGGCCCTTTCTTTAGCTGCACTCACTGCCATCCAAATTTAGATCCATGTTTAAGTTTTGAGCTCTTTCATGGGAATGTATGGCTGAGAGCAGCAGTGTATTTACTAAATCCCCTAGGAAACACTGAAAGAAGTAGAAAGCTGATGAATACAGTCTGATTATTAATCAAGCTTGAGATGTAAGTTTTAGGAACACTGTCCTGACCTGGTGTGGAACATTTAACTTTCCACAATGCTTAATATAGAGACACCAGTTAAATCACTGACCTGAGCAAGGCTGTCCTCTGAATTTGTCAGATTGCTAGTTACGTGGCCAAGCAACACATCCTGCATCATTTACTAATGCTTTCACGGACTTTCCACCCTTAGATGTTGACTCTGGCTATCTAAAAGAAACTGAAATTTAAAAACTTCAATTCTACTTTACTCAAATATGCCACTTCCATAGAAGACACTTGAGATTTTCTGCTACAGTCTTCCCTGATTCATCTGTACCACACGTGGCTTGTTTCTGGTCACTTACAGCCTCACTAGGATGAGTACAGCTGAAAATTAAGCAAGCCAAGTAAGTACATTATATCTGAATCCCAGCGTGGGAATTTTGTGAGCTGCCTATTGGGTCTGGCACCTAATCTGTCTTGCTAGGAGACAACTAACATTTAACATTTCCATTCATGAAGAGTAGCCGCTTAGACGGTACCTTAAATTTTTGCATGCTATTTATTTTCCATTTATGTGTGTTCTTAAACATCTTCCTCTGTCTGTTTGTTGGCTGATAAATCTAGCTGTTATAGTCTTAGTGTAGACATCATTTATTCCTAGAAAAGCATATCTGAAAATACATTACCTTTAAATAGCGGGATCCATCACATCTGAGCTCCCATGTCTGATAGCCAAAAAGCTCCATTTCATTTCAGAAGAAAAATTGCTTCTGTCAAGGTAAACAGAATGCATTATCCCCCTTTAATAACCATTTTTAAGCATGCTTCTGTATTACTTTTTTTTCCACAGCTGTATTGCAATAAGCCTTAGAGTAATTGCCAGTTCTTCTGTCTAATAGGTTCATTATTCTTTTTCCATAATTGCAGCCATTAAACGTCCAATTGTTAAATTTCCACTCCTACATTTACTTAGTGTTACATTTTATAATGGGGTATGTCATTACAGCACCCCAGTGGCTACAGCTGTTGTTCAAAGTGTTTCTAGAAGTCAATGAGATCTATGTGAGATACGTCTGTATTCTTCATTTTTCACAGGTTCTCTGTGCTGCACTCTGTGTGTCATCCTTTTTTAGGCTTTTCAAAGGTAGCTGCATTTAGGTACCCTTTCCTGAACGCTGAAGAACCTGACCTATTCAAGAAGACATAAAGCTGTGACTTTAATATTTCTAAAGCACCATTCTTTAACTTTTATGAAACGATTCATATATAACGAGGTGACGGAGCAAAGATTTAACTAAGGGAAATTAACACTTACGGTTTAATAGCTTTTTGAGAGCGCTGATTTATCTTTTGTCATGTTAAATTTGTTGGGCTTTTTCTTTGTTGTAAAAGAAGCCTGGCTTCTGGTGTTAGCTACAGTCATGGTAATAAACCAATCTATTTAATGTCCCTTGCTTCATTACTTGACATTTCTAGATAAATTAACAAGTATGCTAGGGTTTACTTTTTATTTGTGTCAGAGGGACTTGTTGATTTGAAACGTTACGTTTGGATCGGATATGTGAGCTTTATTAAAAACAGTCATCACCCTGGCCATAACCATTAGTAATCCTCTTTCTTTCCTAAGACACTCATGATCATGATAGTTTGTGTCTTCTGTCTGGTCTCAATTAGTCTTTTTATAACGGCACAAAAGTGGTTTTGAGACACCTATCCTAACACTTGCATTAGTTTATGTTGCTGACAAGCAGGGAATAGCTGTTTTGGGAATTGTTAGCACCAACAATCATCAGCCTCAGTCAATTTCCTGAGAAAGGTGGATGCTCCATTGCCAATAAGCCTATTTGTGAGGCTGCCTAGCCTCTTTTTGGGGTACAGCTTCATGGCACTTTAAAACTCTCATAGGCAGTATGTAATTTTTAGGACTTAGATTTCACACTCCTCCATAAGGGGCTGATTAAAACTTCATTTGAAATATATATTACACATGTTTTTTATATATACCAGATTTTCATAACCTCATTATCAAGCTATAATTTTTTTTCAGTGATTGACCTAAACTTGCAGCATTTCTAATCAGCATATGCAGTATTTCATCTCCTCTACCTCATACTTTATAACAAAGATAATGTGGTATGTTGATAAAGACATTTGATATGCAGAAAATAGAGATTCTTATTTAAGTACTTTTAAAGAGAAACATTTTTCTGACCCAGAGTCCTTCTCATATCGTAGACCATATCCCAAAGATAGAAACAGAAAGAAAAGAGGTCAGGAAAAAAAAAAAAAAATTAGCTTGTTTCTTTTTTCCTGTATGGAGGTAGACTTTCCACAGAAGAAGGCAAAAAAAAACCCCTCACCATTTCTGCTGCTAGACTGTGGTTCCAATCTACATCATTATCAAAGGAGGAAAGTTGTTACCACATTATGTCTGTGTACATGACATTTATCTGCTTGTTATAATCATGTTTTCAGTACTGAGGTACTGGGTAATTAATTCTTTCAGTGTCTGGCACTAGATTGCATTTATACTAGATATGCCAAGGTGTTGAAGACACCGTTCAGATGTTCTGTTCTCTTGTGGGGGAGGTTTTTTTTCTTTTTGAGCAAAGCAGATGTAGGAAATTGCTACTGTAAATGTCAGTTTTACAGCTACAGAACTGGCTTCACAATCCAGGAGCCCTGGATTGTAGAACTCAAGGAGATACAAAAGCAGAGAGGAAAAAAATGCACCAGCTAGTGAACTGGAAGAAAAAAATATAATTTACAATGTGATTAGTGTTAACATAAGCAAATAGATAACAAAAAAAAATGTATTTCATTATTTTGCTGTGTTTTCATCTTCTTTGGTCATTGCATAGGAGAAAAAATTAACATATTCTTTATTCACAGTCCAAGCCAAAACAGAGTTTAAGAGTCAGCAGATTATTAGATTGTGAATTTCAGACATTTCAATCCGATGTACAACTCGCATACAAATCATAAACCATTCTGCAAGCCATATAACTTAGTTAATAAATATGTTGTATTCCACACAGGCCAGAAATAATTCCCATGTCCATTTTTCATTACTGTATTACAAGTATCAGAATCTTCTCTCTGATACACACAACCCACCGTGGCTACAACAGCACTACTGTGCATGTCTCCTCTGTTCAGCAGTTTGATTCTTTCAATGATCTTTCAGTGTTTGAGCCAATGCCTTTCAACATTAACCAAGAAACTCGTACCCATGACTGGTTGGAGAACAGATAGTTCCAAAGGTGTAGAGGAGGTCTACAACGGCTGTCCTTTACTTGGCAGTGTGACTGAGTAAATCAAGGTGCTAAAATAGGCTTTAGCATATCTTTCCTTTAATTCAGGCAGATGATCTTAGTTAATGCTGAATGAGAAACTTACTGAGGTGGAAAGGTGTTGGCAATAAGGTAGCTGACAAATTTGTTTCATCGGAATAGATCGTGAGGGAGCTTTTTGCATTTGGAGAAATGAAAATCTGGATAAATTACTAATTTGGAGACTCATTTGAAAAGAAGATCCAGGAAATGGCATCTTCCCATGGAAATTTCTGGAGAAGGCTGATTAAATCACAACTATTCCTGAAGGGCATTACCGAGTGCAGTAGAGACAAGGAGTTCAGCTACGACTGTGGCTGTCTGGAGAGGTTTCTGGAGACAGTAGCTACCTCACCAGGGTGTATCTGGGAACTCTGAGTGCAATGCCTTCCCTCTGCTTGGTTGAGAGTCGATGAAGTGACTAAATAAAGCCTGTGAGATTATTTTAAGTTACATTATTGACCAAAGCCAGCTAAGGAAAAAGAGACATATTTTTTTTCCCCATGAGTGTAAGGTTTCAGAAAATGGATACAGACTAAATAACCTGGTACAGAAGACCTTCATTGTTGTGTTCATTAATGGTGTAACATTTACTGCAGTCACCCGATCAGTGTCTTTGGAATTTTGCAAGTGCAATTCATTCTGGAAAACCCACCCTTTGAATACTGGCTTTTCTTTTGCTATGTTTCACGGTCAAACATCCTCACAAGTGACAAGGACTGGAATTGAAATAAAAATCTGGAGCAAAGCAGAAAAACAAACAAGCTGAGAATATGGTTGCTGACCAAGAAAGCTGGGGGCAGCCATACCTGACTCTACTTAAAGGTCAAAATTTGAGGCTTCTTTCCTCCAAATATCCCCCCAGAAAGGTGATTTGTCTTTGCTGAAAGCCTAGAAAGCTATCTAGCTGCTTAAAGATTAACTCTTGTTGATGGCCCTTGAACAGCAAACTTCCCATGTTATCCATCAGGTAATCACCACAAATGCCCAAAAAAGAAGGAATAGCACTTTCCCAATCCTGTGTGGAATTACCTACTTTTGTTTGGGTTTTTTTTAACTCTCAACAGAGTTAGATGTATATTGAACTCAGCAGTGCTATCCAGAAGAGACTGAACACCCTGAGACTCCTCCTGCCTGTCTGTGCAGCCCATAAATCTGCCCATGCTCTTCAGGCTTTTCCTAATACCTATAAGAAGTGGTAGGTAGGCTTATGAGGTTGGGAGATTAGTTTGTAGCGTAATCTGAAAAGTGTGGCGAGGCTTTTGTGCTGTTATTTTCCCATGGGAATTAAAAGGGCTCTTATTTTTTAAGGCTTGAGTGTGCAGTTCATAGGTCAAATTTCACTGAAAAAGTAGGACCGTTCACAAGCTAAATGCGAAGGCAAAGTGCTACCTAAGGTTAGTACCAGAGTGCTGAGTCTTTGGGGTTTGAGTCCTGGATGGGGATTTGGAGTATCACAATCTTTAAAATGCATTAAAAAATATAAATGTCTAGGGCAGTCTGTATTGCAGCCAAGCTCTGAAAGCATAAAGGCTTTTGTCTGTGGACAAGGCTTCTCCTTGACTTTGTGGGAGAGGTAAACAGTGCTTATTTTCCTACCAGCTGGGGCTGGAGTCAGTACTGAAAGGCAGAGATAAGTCTACTTTCATGGGGCAAATGAAGATACACACAGCAGTGGTCTGGGAACATGCTTCTGTGACACTGCTGGCTGCCTATCACCATTTTCTAAGAGCCAAAGAACCCTGGAAAGGTTGGTTGTGCTTTAGCGTGCTGCTGGGGAGTGGGAGAGGAGTGCCCGTGTACATAGGCATTATGGTACTTGAATGGTAAAGTTGGATAACGAGTTGTACTTGTTAATACAGCTGAATTATGTATCTGTGGACTTAATAGGACCTTTCTGTTCTGCATGAACACCATCAACTACATTCAAGCTATAAAATCATTAGTAATGGAGACAGAAAAGACAGAAGAAATGGAGTTTAACTTTCAGTTCCTGACTTATGGCTCTCGTTCACATTGTGCTCATTGCAAATGAGGCCAATCCTTGCATCTTATAGACTGTTAGTTGGGAAAAAACCCACATATCCTGGGGCGTGGGAGCTGAATGACTTTGATACGGTGTCATTGGCACAGAGCACGTAACCCACGGTAGACCTGCTCTTGTTTATATTGAAGTCATCTCAAAGTCACTATTACAGCAACTTTTTCTGACTGACTCTGCTTTTACTCCTGCTATTGTATCCTTTTCTTTTCTCCCAGCCGTACACACACACGTATCAGCTTGAACTTGGAATAACAACAACATTTTAGGTAGTTTATGACATGGCCTTAACCTTCTTTAATGGCAGTTTTATGTATTCAATATTCTGCTGCTTTAGTTGCCTTGCAGTCATTCAAAAGCACTGGTCACTAAATAAGATAAAGTTCATATTTATTGTTGTGTGTGATCTAAAAGCAATCACTCAAAACAAGGATTTTAAGATCTTCTGCAGATGAAAATGTTTTTGTGATGGAAGTTGGCAAGGCCAATCTGTTATCATGAGGCATGAAGAAAGGCCGGTGTTCTTGACTGTTTAGTGAATGCACTTATTTTCTTTTTGCAATTTTCATTACGGCAAATTGTTTGACCTGGCAGAGAGACATCTTCTCAAGGCTGGGATCATATTGTTTTGCTAGTATAATTCCATCACAGTCAACAATGGATATAAAGGGAAAAATGAAGCAGAAAGGTGCAACAGTATAGGCTGGTATGTTTTCAGGTCAGTAATCAGTGTCTCTTTCAAATAAAATAGAAATTTATGAAAGGAGATGCTTTGACTCCATTTTATTAAGGTGAAGTGAAGTTTTATTACCAGTGTTATGATCAAATGAAGGAAAACAGGGCTAGTGAGAGCTAAGCAAGCAGCTAAAAATCTGTTATATTAACCTAAGAGTTCTTGACATTCTGTAAAGTCATTGAGGTATGATTTTTTTTCATCCAAAGCTAAAAAGTTTCTGTGGTAGTATTAGTTAAATCGAGAAAGGCAAAATGGAAGCCCTGTCTATTGTGTATATCTCCATTGCAAGAGACATATATGTCTGATTTTCTTTCGGACAGTGTAAAAGAATATAAATGCAAATTTTCTAATCTAAATTCCAGAGAATCACTAGCAAAACAATAGCAAAAATAGCAACAACTACTTTAGAATAGTAACTTCTACAAACAGAAGCACTGCTTCTCCCATTACCTTACCAAATCGCTACGCTGGCATTTAAATGTGTGTACCTGTTCTTATTTTCTTTTTAAAATTGATTTGCTTCTTTTTTGTTGGATTTTTAATGTAATGAAAATATCATGCCTAGGGTCATTCTTTCTTGAATTTTTATGTTAGTAATGATTATTTTCCTGTATGAACTAGTATGTGAGGGAGCAACAGCCGTTCATTTATACTTACGCAGCCCAGTACTCACATGTAGTTACACTGGGCCAAATCTAACAATCCTGCAGGAAGAAAACAGGCACGGGTTGATTGTATGAACTTTAAGACATGAGCTGCTTGCTCGTGGCTGTAGTTTCATGGAAGTTAAATTGTATTATGCAAACTAAGACCACATGGGTACATGCTGTCAGGCTCCAGTTAACAAATGGACTTACTCCTCTGTTGTTTTCCTGAACTTTACAAAAAAAGATGCTCATATCGACACTTCTTCAAAAAACAGAGGTAAGGTTTTCTGTGAGACAAGAAAAATAGCACTTTAATCTGGCTCACTGTGAATCAAACTGCAAATATAGTGTTTCACTTTCAGAATCTCTGAACTGTTTTAAGTACGTTATGAATTTATCTCCATATGGATGTTGACATGCATTGAAGCAGTGGTTATTAGTCATCTGAGTATGTGCTGGACTATTTTTTGATGGAGCCTGATTCTAATTTACCTGAAGTCTTGGACATGTGTTGAGCAATGAAAAGGGAGTCTCTAAAAAAATCTGCTTAGCTGAGGTTTACATGGTCAAAAGCAGGTGCAGTTACCCTAGTGTAAATCAGAATCAGACCCGGTACTTTAACGTACATTTGCTTCAGATCCTCGCGTTGCAGGTGTGCGTATGCACATTACGGGAGAGTGGACAATAAAACCTCATGTTTTACCTGCCAGGGATGTCTGGAATGAATCCCTACATAAATACACACATACATATGGACACACATACAGGACTGAGCTTTCTGCAAACATGAGCGCCTTTCGGAATTTAATCAGCATAGATACACAAGGGTTATGATAATCCTCAGCAGCTTTGCCAGCTCACTTTTGCAATACTCCTCAAGCCTGTGACTCAAACACCCCCACAAGCAGCCTGGATGTAATGCTTTGCCTCACACGGCCTTTCTGTCACCGGTGGTTTGGCTTCTTGAGAGATGCAGAGGGAAGCTGGACTCCTGTAGAAGTGAATCTAGTCTGCAGTCTTAGTTTCATCTGGATGTGTAAGGAGAGTAAGGGGATATGATAAAAAGAGATCTGTCTTGCCATGTCACGTTCAGATTTAACAGTAGTTCAGGCTGCTGCAATCCAGCTCAGAGAAACTGGAGGAAATACTGCTGCACCCTTCTTGTCAAATCCCTGGTTCGATTTCTTTTTGAGTAGTCCTACAGTCAGAGGGGGCTGAACATAAAGTGGAAATTACTGCCTTGAAACAGTGAAGACTTGGTAAAATAAAGTTATTTTATTCAGTCACTGCTTGCCAACATAATCCTTCAAAATATGAAATTTTTCTTTTACTTACACTTTTAGAACAAGGTGAAGGCTTCTTTGCTTTGAGATTATGACAAATTCCACTGTTTCACAATCTGTTTTTTAAAAAGTTATTTCTGACTGACCTATGAATTGCAAATCAACTCAATCTTTTTTATTCTCGGTTTCATTTTTGAGATATATTGATAGTGATGAGTCATATGAAAAAGAACTCGCATATGTAAGTAGTTACTGGAATTGTTATTATACGTTCAGCAATGATTTGCCACAGTATTGGATAAAAATGTATTTATGGGAAAGATCTGTAAGGTCTCTGAACGGGGGCTCAGTTTGAATAGACAGAAAGCGTCTTTTACCATTTTTATCCCATCTTTTCTTCCAGACTTTTGGGAAGTCTGCTTTAACTAATTTGAACACTTTAAATGGTTGTAAAAATGACATTTCAGATAAGATTGGCCACTTTTCTCCATTTTTTTGAACACTGAATTTAACAGACTGGCATCTGAGA